>CAJHQQ010005585.1:0-15744 GCA_905132885.1 Moricandia moricandioides
GAATCGTTGTAATCTAACTCCTTCTCAGGACGTCTCCTCCTGAAATTGCTTCCTCCAGACATGGCTTCCTGTTAGAATCTCAACAAGAAAAATTAGCACAATAACAGATAGCCTAAGCCTCACAATCTCTCAAGTGTTTCTCTCTTATTTTTCTGTGATTTTTTTTTCTGTAAATCCAGTAGCTCAGCAACAAACAAAGATCAAGCTGTAGAGAAGTTGATGCGTCCCTAGGATGCTCTTTGGTTGATGGGATGATGGATAGATCCTTGCAAGAACGAATCAAAGACTCAAGTCCTTCAAGGCGTGTGGATTGAATGGTGACACAAGAGGGATGGATGATCTCTTGATACTCCTAGATGAATAACTTGGATATGACACACCAAACTAAACACCCTTAGGTCTCTGGATACTACACACCAGAACTCGGCACACTTTCTAGAGAGAGAGAGAGCCGTCAAGATGAATGATACTTGTTATTGAAAAGTTGGATGGTTACAAGAGGGTGTAGAGAACCCTTTAAATAAGAAACCAGAGACAAATCCTCTAGGGTTTCGACATTAAGCAAGAAAAGGAAAGAAAGAAAACTATAGTCTAAGTTTAACATAAGTTTAAAATGAAATAAAAATGTAACTTCTTTTAGTCTTGGACCGAGAATAGGGTCTAAGTGATGTGAAGACAAGTTGTGGCCTCGTTAAAAACCTTCCTCCAGAAAACCTCATGGGACAAAACCAAAAGCAAGGAAAACAGCACGCACCCCATGTCTTGCCTAGACACTAACTCAGTTTGATGTAGAGATGGCTTGAATGGTGATCAAGACATGTCGGATCAGACCTTGTCCAAGACTTTCTTGTTGTGGATGTGAAGTGAGTAATCCAACAACATTCTCCTTAAGCTTCTTGACTCTGGAACGAGTCATGGGACCTTCAGGAATGGCTAGAGCATCATCACCAAGTTGTTGGTGCAATGTGGCTTCATGTGGCTCATCTAGACTCTCCTTGTTCTCCTTAGTGTTCCGGTCCATGATCACATCATCCCCTCCCTCTTGAAAAGGATTTGTCCTCAAATCAGGTTCATCTACAGCAAAAGGAGCCAAGTCAGTGACATTGAAGCTATTTGATACATCATACTTACCTTGGAGATCAAGCCTGTAGGCATTGTCATTGATCTTGTGGATGATCTCAAAGGGTCCATCAACCCTTGGCAACAGCTTGGACTTCCTCTCGTTGGGGAACCTATCCTTCCTCAGGTACAACCACACTTGGTCACCAACTTCAAAGGTCCTCACACGTTTCCCCTTGTTAGCTTGCTTCTCATAAAGCTTGGTCTTCTGCTCAACGTTCTGTCTAGCCTTCTCATGAATCTGTTGAACCAACTCGGCTTTCTTCTTGCCATCTAGACTTATCCTTTCACACTCACGTAAAGGCATTAGATCCAAAGGAGAGGTGGGATTGAACCCATAAACAATCTCAAAAGGGGAATACTTAGAAGCAGAATTCATAGCATGATTGTATGCAAATTCACAATGTGGTAAGTATTCTTCCCATGTTCTTAAGTTCTTTCTAATGAATGCACGCAGGAGTGTTCCTAAAGTCCTATTAACTACCTCAGTTTGCCCATCAATTTGTGGATGACATGTAGTAGAAAACAATAGCTTAGTGCCTAGCTTAGACCAAAGTGTCTTCCAGAAGTAACAAAGAAACTTAGTGCCCCTATCAGAAACTATAGTTCTAGGCATGCCATGCAAACGTACAACCTCTTTAAAGAACAAGTTAGCTACATGTAATGCATCATCAGTTTTGTGACAAGCTATGAAATGTGCCATCTTAGAGAACCTATCAACAACAACAAAGATAGAATCCTTTCCAGTTCTAGTTCTAGGCAAACCAACAATAAAGTCCATAGAAATGTCATTCCAAGGATGGTGTGGAATGGGCAAAGGAGTATACAAACCCTGGTTTTGAACTTGGGATTTGGCATGCTTGCAAGTTGCACACCTTCCACAGATTCTCTCCACATCTCTCTTCATGTGCGGCCAATAGAAGTGATCCTGTAAAACTTTCAAGGTCTTGGCAATCCCAAAGTGTCCCATTAGACTGCCCCCATGGGATTCCCTGACAAAAAGATCTCTCAAAGAACAATTAGGCACACACAATCTATTGTCATAAAACAAATAGCCTTCCTTTCTAAAGTAATGCCCTGAAGCAAACTTAGCACATGAAGCATAAGCTTCCTTGAAATCATGATCAGTATCATACATATCCTTTATCTGCTCAAACCCAAGCAACTTAGCATCTAGAGTGGTCAAGAGAACATACCTCCGAGATAGTGCATCAGCAACTACATTCTCCTTACCTTGTTTGTATTTGATCACGTATGGGAAGGTCTCAATGAATTCAACCCACCTTGCGTGTCTCTTGCTAAGCTTACTCTGCCCTTTTAGATACTTTAGGGACTCATGATCAGTGTGTATGACAAACTCCTTGGGCCACAAGTAGTGTTGCCACGTTTGTAATGCCCTCACCAAGGCATAGAGTTCTTTGTCTTAGGTTGCATAGTTGAGAGTGGCTCCTCCAAGCTTCTCACTGAAGTATGCAATGGGTTTCCTATCCTGCATCAACACAGCACCAATTCCAATTCCTGAGGCATCAAATTATATTTCAAAAGTTTTAGCAAAGTCAGGAAGCATAAGAAGAGGTTATTGAGTAAGCTTCTCTTTTAGGCTCTGGAAAGCCTTCTCTTGTGCCTCTCCCCACTTGAATCCAACATCCTTCTTTATCACTTCAGTTAAGGGAGCTGCAATGGTGCTAAAGTCCTTCACAAATCTCCTATAGAAGCCAACAAGCCCATGGAAACTCCTCACTTCTCCTACTGAGGTTGGACTCGGCCATTCTTTGATTGCCTTGATCTTCTCCTCATCAACCTTAACTCCATCTGCACTTACAACAAAGCCTAGGAAAACCAAGTTATCTGTGCAAAAGGTGCACTTCTTCAAGTTGGCATAAAGCTTTTCACTTCTCAATACATTCAAGACAGCCTTAAGATGATCTAGATGCTCTTCTAAGTTCTTGCTATATACTAAGATGTCATCAAAGTATACTACAACAGAAATGCCTATGAATGATCTAAGAACATGATTCATTAACCTCATGAATGTACTAGGTGCATTGGTTAATCCAAATGGCATAACTAACCACTCATACAATCCATGTTTAGTTTTGAATGCAGTTTTCCATTCATCTCCTTCTTTCATCCTAATCTGATGATAACCACTTTTTAAATCTATCTTAGAAAAGATGCAAGAACCATGCAATTCATCAAGCATATCATCAAGTCTTGGGATAGGGTGGCGATACTTCACTGTGATGTTGTTGATTGATCTACAATCAACACACATACGCCATGTACCATCCTTCTTAGGCACTAGGAGCACTGGCACAGCACATGGGCTCAAACTCTCTCGGATATAGCCCTTCTCCATTAGTTCCTCTACTTGTCTTTGCAACTCCTTGGTCTCAACCGGATTGCTTCTATATGCTGGACGGTTTGGAAGTGTAGATCCTGGAACAAAGTCTATCTGGTGCTCAATCCCTCTCAATGGTGGTAAACCAATGGGATTGTCCTCTGGAAATACATCTTGAAACTCCTGCAAAAGAGAAACCATTTCACTCGGATACACCAGTGTAGAATCAGTTAAATTCAATAGAGTCTCTTTAAACACAAGTAAGATAGCTGATTGTTTAGAGTTGAGAGTTCTTTTGATATCACCCATGTTAGCATAGAAGTTTGGCTGCTTAGTTCCAGCCGGTTTTAGATCAATCTCCTTCTTCTTTTGGAGTTGAATCTGATCTTGTTGTACTTCCTTGGGTGTCAAGGGAACCAGAGTAGTCTTCTTGCCCTTGAACAAGAAGGAATGCTTGTTGGTGAACCCATCATGGATCACACGTCTATCAGATTGCCAAGGTCTTCCAAGAAGTATGTGACCAGCTTGCATAGGCAACACATCACACAAGACTTCATCTTCATATCTCCCAATGGCTAAGGGAATAAGAACTTGACTTGAAACCTTCATGGTGCCTTCTTCATTCAGCCATTGTAACCGGTAAGGCTTGGGATGCTTTTGAACCTTCAATCCCAACTTCTGGACCATTGTTTCACTCGCAGCATTGACACAACTTCCTCCATCAACAATGAGGCTGCACACCTTTCCTTGGACCAAGCACCGGGTGTAGAAGAGGTTCTCACGTTGCTCCAGCTCCTCAGCCTTGTTTTGCAAGTTTAGAAGCCTTCTTGCTACTAAAAGCTTCCCCTGGACTGGTCCTTCTTCAAGTTCTTCTTCAGTGTTTTCTTGGTCAGACTCGGTGTTGTCATCTCATGAGGTATACTCTCCATCTTCCAGTAAGAACATGACTCTCTTGTTGGTACACTCATTGGCATAATGTCCTCTTCCTTGGCACTTGAAGCACTTGACATCACGAGCTCTGGAACTAGAAGCTTCAACCTTGCCTTTGCCCTTGTCAAGAGCACTGCTTGGTTTGGTTTCTTCTCTTGGATAGGACTTGTTGTCCTTCTGGAATGGCTTAGACTCCTTAGGATAAGGTGACTTCTCTTCCTTGTTGTTGTGTAACCAGTTAGAGCCATACTGATTGCGTGAGTGTCCCCTCCTCTTGAGTTGTTGCTCAACAAGAATAGCCTTGTGTAGCATCTCTTCAAGCTCCACATAATGTTGCATCTCAACATTGTCTTGTATCTCTCGGTTTAATCCACAAAGGAACCTTGACATGGTTGCTTCTCTATCCTCTGATATGTTAGCTCTAAGCATGAGTAACTCCATCTCCTGGTAATACTCCTCCACTGATCTTGAACCTTGGGTAAGTTTCCTCAGCCGGTGGTGCAAGTCTCTAAGGTAATGGCTTGGAACAAACCTCTTGCGCATGATTGACTTCATCTCTGTCCAAGTTTCAACCGGTTCCTCTCCATTCCTCCTACGAGTTGTGAGGTACTGATCCCACCAACTTAAAGCATAGTCATAGAATTCAGTGGCAGCAATCTGAATCTTCTTGTGGTTTGTGTACTGCTTGCACTGGAAGACTAGCTCAATCTTCTTCTCCCACTCAAGATAGGCATCCGGATCAGCTTTGCCATGGAATGGGGGTATCTTGATCTTCAAACCGGCAAGATCATCTCCCTGGTTCATTCTTCTCTCTTGGGCACGCCTAGGTCTTCTTGAGGATGAGCTGAGGTGATCATACTCTTCATCAGTCTCCTCATAACCATCATGTTCTTGGCGAGTTGTTTGGCGAGTTGCTTGCGGTCTCTCTTCTCTCCTAGTCTCTTGGTTTGGCAAGTGACTAGTAGCTCTCCTGATGTCTTCTCTAAGCTCTCTCCTGATGTCATTGAGGTTGGTCCTCATCATCTCGGTCATGGTTGCCACCATACTTTGGTTAAGTTGATTGGTCATAGCTTCCATGAGGAGTTTGTTCCTCCGGACGAGATCAGCCTCTTCTTCAGACTCGGACACCATGGTTCATGCTCAAAGACAAACAAGACAACCAGTAAAAGGTTTCTAGGGAAGAACACAAGCAAAAAGGAAAAAGAAAGCAAGCAAAAAGGAAAAGAAACAAGCTTGTAATGCAAGACAAAGTAAAAAGGATAATCGGCTAGAAAAAGGAAATTGATTCAAGCAAAAAGGAAAAGCTTCTAAACCTTTTCCTAAACTCTTCTAAGGTTTTCTAGCAACCTAACAATCTTATTATGCTCGTGTTCAAGGTGTTAAACAAGCTAGACTAATGCACAAAGTGATCGACAAGTGAAGATATGCGGCTAGGGTTCTTCTCTCACTAGGGTTTCCGCATAAAACCAAATAAGGAAAGTTTAAAAATCCTTGTCTAAACTCTTATGCAATCACGAGCAGCCCTAAACAAAATAGTTCTAATGCTTATTCAAGATGTAAAAGATGAGACACGGATGAACAACAAAAGAAACAAGATAACAAAAGAGGATAGCGAGTACTTCCCAACCAAAGTTGCTCTGATACCACTTGATGCGTCCCTAGGATGCTCTTTGGTTGATGGGATGATGGATAGATCCTTGCAAGAACAAATCAAAGACTCAATTCCTTCAAGGCGTGTGGATTGAATGGTGACACAAGAGGGATGGATGATCTCTTGATACTCCTAGATGAATAACTTGGATATGACACACCAAACTAAACACCCTTAGGTCTCTGGATACTACACACCAGAACTCGGCACACTTTCTAGAGAGAGAGAGAGCCGTCAAGATGAATGATACTTGTTATTGAAAAGTTGGATGGTTACAAGAGGGTGTAGAGAACCCTTTAAATAAGAAACCAGAGACAAATCCTCTAGGGTTTCGACATTAAGCAAGAAAAGGAAAGAAAGAAAACTATAGTCTAAGTTTAACATAAGTTTAAAATGAAATAAAAATGTAACTTCTCTTAGTCTTGGACCGAGAATAGGGTCTAAGTGATGTGAAGACAAGTTGTTGCCTCGTTAAAAACCTTCCTCCGGAAAACCTCATGGGACAAAACCAAAAGCAAGGAAAAGAGCACGCACCCCATGTCTTGCCTAGACACTAACTCAGTTTGATGTAGAGATGGCTTGAATGGTGATCAAGACATCTCGGATCAGACCTTGTCCAAGACTTTCTTGTTGTGGATGTGAAGTGAGTAATCCAACAACATTCTCCTTAAGCTTCTTGACTCTGGAACGAGTCATGGGACCTTCAGGAATGGCTAGAGCATCATCACCAAGTTGTTGGTGAAATGTGGCTTCATGTGGCTCATCTAGATTCTCCTTGTTCTCCTTAGTGATCCGGTCCATGATCACATCAGAAGTGGAAAAGTTTTAGAATCAAACCCCAGATCAAAAGCCTTCAAATCTGCTCTGATACCAAATAATGAACCCCTGGTGAGGAGATCCTTTTGTCCCTGATACTTTTGAAGGAAGATCTGATGGTTTTGAGAGAGATCTGGGTTGGTTTTGATGATGATAGATGGATTGATTGGATGATCTTCAGAAATGATCGATGAACTGATCAGATCTTGTGTAGATGTGTCCTTGATCAAGAGAATGAACTCTGTTTTCGATCAAAGACAAGTTTTGCTTACAGAGAATGAACTCCTAGCAATCAGTGTTCATGGATGAACAAGGGATTCACAGATTTAGAGAGAATTTTGATAAAAAGGTGAATGCCTATTATTCTGGTCTTGCCTACACTTATATAGGTTACAAATGATGTGGAAACCAAAAGATAAGTGCAGAAAATAAGAAACTTAGAAACTAGGAATGTAGACTTGATTTTGGACCAGAATAAGGTTTTTGTTGAATGACTCTTGGCATGCCACGACCAAGACTTTCTTGGTGACTTCCTCTTGGTATTATTGGTGAGAATGCGCTTGAAATGGACTGAAAAAAAGGTTGGTCGAATTTGGCATGAAACAGACCCATAGTGAGTTTGTTATAACTTTTTCCTTGGACTGAAATCACTTCTCCTTGGGTCTCTGGAACCAAAACACATCCAAATGGTTTCTTGGACTTGAATTTCGTGGCTGGTTCATCAGAAAGAGATAATGGATCCTTAACTTTGGGTTTGGACTTCTTTTCGGCTGAGAGAAACAAATCTGATCCATCTTCTTTGGGCCAAAAATCACTTGTCTAGCTAGGTCCATGGCAGCTTCAGTGTCACTTAGCTCATCCAGCTCATTTATCTCAATCACACTCACATCAGCTGGTGTTAGCTCAGTATGCTCGCATTTCTTTCATCCTGGTTTGTCCTTTGTTTGATGATCAGCTGGGTCAGCCATGGTTACATCATCCCCTCCTCCTTTAAAATGATTTGTCCTCAAATCTGTATCTCCTACATCAAAAGGAAACAAGTAAGAGGCAAGACAAATGATCAAGAAAATAAGCATGAAAGCAACATCAAAGTAAGTTGTTGGACAGAAACTTCCTTGGAGTTTTGAAGCCATGTTCCTCAAGTACGTCCATCTCCAAATTTCAGGCTTATAAGATTTGCATTTTTTATTGTTCCTTGCAACCCTCTGACACTGATCATGCTGTTCCTGGATACTCAAAACAGAGACTAGAAATCCAGTGTCATATAGGAAAAACAGGTTCTTAATTTGATCAATAGCCAAGCATTTCTTTCTGAGAACATGTTGCACTTGTTTCAGACTTGTAAGATACACATCAAAGTAAGTATTGTAAACCAAAATTGTATCAAGGCACTCAATAACATAGCTCTTAAAGAACAATTTCAGTACATGCACAAGATTCTCATATTCAGAACACACAAGATCAAACTCAAACTGAGAATCACTTATCACATGTTTCAAAGGTTTAGCAGGTTTGTCAAAGAATGTGTTATACACCAGTATATTATCAAGGCTCAAAACAACACCATTCTCAAAGAGTGATCTCAAAACATGCCAAAATTTATCATTTTCAGAACATACATGAGTAGGTTTCAAAACAGAATCAAACACAAACTCGTTTTCAGCTCTAAATAGTTTTAGTTCCTGCAAATTCCTAACCATAGATTCGTCCAAGGCACAAGTGGATGCAAACAAATCATCAGTGACAAGTTCATGCTTAGAACAACTCAGAACAAAGCTATTTTCTTTGAAGACAAATGAATCAAACGAATTTCTAGAATAGAAAACAGGCTGTTGCAGAACAAGCTCCAATGACTTTTCATGATGATCAAAGCTTTTGTTATGTTCCATAAACTGATCAAAACTCAAAACAAGACCAAGATTGATGTCACTACCACATGAAAAACGTTTTTGATCACAAAATTTATCTGGTTCAAGCTTCTTAAAAGAATGAATGATGTTATCAAAAACAGAGTTTGAAACACAAAATTCTTTTAGTTTTTCTAGACCAAAACGTTTTACATCATTGGAACTAACCATAACAAACATTTCAGACAGAGAATTAACCAGATCAAATTCCTTACAGTGCTCTTGCAGGCTAGGGAACAAAGACTTGGGAATAGTTCTCAGCTCCAAGCTGCTCTGCTGCTCCATCACTTCACCTTGTTTTAAAATCATTTGTTCTATTTTTGGTGAGTGTTCTTCTGAGACCTGAGACACTGAAGCAGGACTACTCGGATGCACCGGTTCAAAAGAGGTTAGTTTATCACAAGAACTACTGATAGCAAGTTCAGATTGAGGAGAGAAAAGAGATAACTCATATTCTGTCTCAGGTTCTTTTATTACCTTAGATGTTTCTGTTCCAATCTCTTGGATATCCTGCTCTTTCTTGTTACAACTTCTTGGACCATCAACCTTTGGAGAGGGACGTGAGGTTGGTGTCCTTTGGTGATTTGTTACAGACTCTTGCAGTATTTGTTGTGCAATCCTTTTGAAATCATCTTGAAACTGTTGGCTGTCCAAATAATCAAATGCTGCTTGTTGTTTCTGAGATTTCTTTATGGGATCACGACCATAGCAAGCTCCTGTCTCCTCTCTGGCATGTCTGGGACATTCTCTGCTCCTCCTAGTTGGTTCATCTTGCCTGACTGGTCGTGGCTTTTCGTGCACAAAATCAGAATGGTTAAAAACCGACTTTTCTTTTCTTATAAAAATCTGTCTTTTTCCCAGCACACTCTTTGTGGAAGAACTGAACTGATCATGATGTGTGCTCCTCCTTTTAAGCCTTTCCAGTGTCCTCCTGGACTGTATCTTTTCCTGCTCATAACCAGACTCATCAATATCATATGAATCTCTTTTTCTCATAGACTTTCTCTTCTTTTCAAGGCTGCTTTTGTTGCAGAGTCAAGAATCGTTGTAATCTAACTCCTTCTCAGGACGTCTCCCCCTGAAATTGCTTCCTCCAGACATGGCTTCCTGTTAGAATCTCAACAAGAAAAATTAGCACAATAACAGATAGCCTAAGCCTCACAATCTCTCAAGTGTTTCTCTCTGATTTTTCTGTGATTTTTTTTTCTGTAAATCCAGTAGCTCAGCAACAAATGGTGCGACCTGGATCAGCTTAAAACTCAAGTTTTGGAAGCCAATCCATGTACCAGAAAGGCAATGGGTCACAGGACGACCTAATGGGCTTATTGGAGAGCTTATTGGCCTTATTCATGAGGTATTGGACCGAGAGAAGGCTAGGGATCTTGATGAGGCCTTTATAGAGAAAGGAATGACTATAAACCAGCATGGAAGACTAGTATGCAATCTAATTGACCAGGAAATTGGTGAAAGGAAGCTAGTTGGAGAGGAAATGAAATGGGTGATCTTGTATGATCGAGAAATGGACTGGTTAAACCGATATGGCCGAGAAATGAGTTGGAAATGGAAGATGAAGAACCAGAGGTGCAATTGGATTATCAGGAGGATTTTCATCATCAAAATGATTTTAATGAGGCACTTGGTCGGACCAGAAACAAGATGGATCGAGCCCAAGCAAGAGTTGTTCGAAAATGGCCTTTATCGGCCCAAAAAGTGGAAAGACAAGCCAGCTTGGATTATGACTGGCCCAAGAAGATTAGGCACGCCTAATATGGTTTATTTTCAGTTTATTTATGATTTCATTAAGTTTAAACCAATTAGGATTTAGTTTGGTTATCTTAAACCAATTAGCAATAGGATTAGGACTTGATTTTCACCAAACCGACTCGGTTTGGGTTTAGGGTTTTTTGTTTTATGCTTTTAACAGCAGCACCACGTTTTGTATCAAAAAACTTTCATTCAATAAATTTATTTTCTTTGGTGCAAACCAGATCGATCCTTGGAGACTCTTGTCTCTTTGTTCACGTAGGTGAACAATTCTATATCACATTAAGAAGAGTGACCTTCTGTGATCCATCCTAGACACTAAGCAGGGTTATCCTGTGTCTCAGGAGCAGCAAAACAACCTTTGAGCAGTCCATAGCTCTAAGGTAAAGTCCATCACCATCATCTATCATCCACCCACGCCCCCTTCAAGTGATCCAGGGAGAGACAGCCATTCCATGGCCGTACCAAGTGGTATCAGAGCCACTTGAAGGTTAGGGTTTGAGGTTCTATCCTAGGAGAACGAAATACATCTAATACCAAGCAGACTTTCCATGTATTCTTTTGGAATCAATAGAAACAAAGAGAAGAAGGCTGAGAGCAAAGCAACAAAGGAGTTGTTGCAGAGAAGAGAAAAAGTTGTCCAGATTCCACTCTTCTATGGAGAGTTTGATCCAGATACATACTTAGAATGGCAAAAGGAGATGGATTCAATATTTAACTGCCATACGCTCACTGCAGAGAAGCAGGTTCAGCTAGCAACTACTGGATTATGTGGATATGCACTGGACTGGTGGTATCAGACAGCTAAAACTAGGAGACAATATGGAGAGCAACAAGTTTCTTCTTGGTATGAGATGAAGGCTGTCATGAAGAAAAGGTTTGTAGCGAAGAGGTATGGGCAAACTGATATGGAAAGGATGAAAAGCCAAGCTAGGGAAGCTAAAGGACGTGTTAGGACATCCAAAGATGAGCCAAAGTCTTACTATAGTCGTGAGGAACAAAGAAAGTTGCAGCTACATGAAGCATATCTTGATGAATTGCAAAGCCCACAGTTCAAGGAACACCTCAGGAACATGATAGATCAATCACTCACAGCTGTGATGAAAGAACCACAACAGAGGTCAGTCCCACGTCCAGAATCCAGAGATGATGAGCTAAGTTGTTACAAGAAGGAACCAGCAGAGAAGAAACAAGAAACTGCAGCAAAACAGAATGAGAGAGAACAAGAGTTTGAATCAGAACCAACCACTCTTTGTCAAGCAGAAAACTTGGAAACCCATCTGAAACAAGAAGAGTGATCTTCTGTGATCCATCCTAGACATCAAGCAGGGTGCACCTGTGTCTCAGGAGTAGCAAAACATCCTTATAGCCTTCCACAGCTTGAAGGAGAAGACCATCCTCATCATCTATCATCCATCCACGCCCCCTTCAAGTGATTCTTGGGAAGACCATCTGAAACAAGAGGAGAGATCATCAACAATATGTGATCACGTGCCTGGTCTGAACCAAGCTGAAGAAGAAGTGCTTGATGGATCACCTAAAGCTCATGAATTGGAACTTACAACTATTGTTGAAGAAGGTGATATCATTGAATCTATTTCTTGTGATCTACTAACAAAACCTAATGTGTGGATTCAGATCAGCCTAGTGGAGCACCTGAGGTTTGTTAAGGGGCTGCAACACCTTGTTTTTGAACCAGGAGGGAGCTTGTGTGTGCATAAGAGCATCAACAACACCCTGATACAAATAGCAGCAGCATTGAAGCTTTATTTAGAAGGGTTCTTGCATGAACTGGAAGAGCAAAAGGTAGTTTCTGGTGAGTCTAAGCTGAGATCAAATTCCCAGAAGTCTAAGATAAAGGCTTGTGTTTTGTATAAGTGGAAAGAAGCTCAATTAGAGGCAATGAGATCTGAGTTAAACAAGGAGCAGAAATTGCTAGCTCTAAGTGTTGCTTGTAATGTGCATAGTCCAGTGAAGCATCTAGGACGTGTGAAGGCTTTACAAAGCTTTGTGTTTGAGCCTGGAGGGAATATAAACGTGCAAAAAGGATTAAACAACACCCTGTTCCAAAGAGAAACAAAGGAGCTGAGATTGGACTGTCCATTCATCCTTGAAGAGCTGGATTTGAGGACAAATCCTTTTAAAGGAGGAGGGAATGGTGCGACCTGGATCAGCTTAAAACTCAAGTTTTGGAAGCCAATCCATGTACCAGAAAGGCAATGGGTCACAGGACGACCTAATGGGCTTATTGGAGAGCTTATTGGCCTTATTCATGAGGTATTGGACCGAGAGAAGGCTAGGGATCTTGATGAGGCCTTTATAGAGAAAGGAATGACTATAAACCAGCATGGAACACTAGTATGCAATCTAATTGACCAGGAAATGGGTGAAAGGAAGCTAGTTGGAGAGGAAATGAAATGGGTGATCTTGTATGATCGAGAAATGGACTGGTTAAACCGATATGGCCGAGAAATGAGTTGGAAATGGAAGATGAAGAACCAGAGGTGCAATTGGATTATCAGGAGGATTTTCATCATCAAAATGATTTTAATGAGGCACTTGGTCGGACCAGAAACAAGATGGATCGAGCCCAAGCAAGAGTTGTTCGAAAATGGCCTTTATCGGCCCAAAAAGTGGAAAGACAAGCCAGCTTGATTATGACTGGCCCAAGAAGATTAGGCACGCCTAATATGGTTTATTTTTAGTTTATTTATAATTTCATTAAGTTTAAACCAATTAGGATTTAGTTTGGTTATCTTAAACCAATTAGCAATAGGATTAGGACTTGATTTTCACCAAACCGACTCGGTTTGGGTTTAGGGTTTTTGTTTTATGCTTTTAACAGCAGCACCACGTTTTGTATCAAAAAACTTTCATTCAATAAATTTATTTTCTTTGGTGCAAACCAGATCGATCCTTGGAGACTCTTGTCTCTTTGTTCACGTAGGTGAACAATTCTATATCACATTAAGAAGAGTGACCTTCTGTGATCCATCCTAGACACTAAGCAGGGTTATCCTGTGTCTCAGGAGCAGCAAAACAACCTTTGAGCAGTCCATAGCTCTAAGGTAAAGTCCATCACCATCATCTATCATCCACCCACGCCCCCCTTCAAGTGATCCAGGGAGAGACAGCCATTCCATGGCCGTACCAACAAACAAAGATCAAGCTGTAGAGAACAATCCCCAACCCCAAAACAGACTTGATGAACCCTTTCCGATTGAGAGTTGTGCTCAGCTTATGGTACCAGACTCTTGGTGATTGCTTTAACCCATAAATGCTTTCTTCAATCTCAAAACATTCCCTGGTTTAACAAGGTGTTCCATACCAGGAGGTGGTCTCATGTAGACCTCATCTTCTAATTCACCTTGTAGGAAAGCATTTTTGACATCCATTTGCCATAGATTCCATTCAAAGTTCACTGCCACTGCCAAACACAATCCTTATTGTGTGTAGCTTAGCCACTGGTGAAAATGTGTCAAGATAATATTCTCCATAGACCTGAGTGTATCCCCTTGCAACCAGTCTTGTCTTCTTCCTTTCTGGTTTCCCATTGGCCAGATACTTGATGGTGAATAAGAACCAGCTTGTGACTGCTTTTTTGTCTTTGGGAAGCTCAGTTTCAAACCAGTGTCATTCCTGATCATAGGCATTGACCTCATCTTAACCTGAGCCTCTCCATTCATCAAGCTCCATAGCCTTTCTTAAGACCTTGGGATGTACTCTTGATCTATGATGGTGATGAAAGACTTGATGTTCCATAGGGTAATGGGCCAGCGAGCAGGTTGCTTGAGTGGGATGGGCCACTGCTTGACTATTGAAGTACACCCTCGTGTTGATCCAGTTGGATGGATGCTTCTTCAGTCTTGTGCTTCTCCTAAGCGGCTAACTCTCTTCTATATGCTCTTCTTCATAGAATCTGCTTCATTTTGTTGATCTCGATGACTCAAGTTGTTGGTTTCATCCTGATCATGAACCTCTTGTTCTTGACCAGTATTGTAATCCTCTTGATTACCAGTGTGTGGTCCCTCTGACCAGTATGAGAATCCTCTTGATTCCCCCTTCAGGATTAGGTTGAACAGCTTCTTCACCCTCATCTATAATTGCTTCTGGACCTGGACCAGTTTCTAGACCAGTTGGTCCTTTCCTTTTGTGGAATACTGATGCCAAGGCTCTCCATGATGTGCCTCAGGTTATTTGCCTATCCAAAGCTCCTTGAGATAGATCCTTGAGATTGTCCCCAACTTTTCTCTTCATAATAACCTCTAGATTCCAAAACTTGACACCCCTAGAGACTAGCACCCTTCTAGTTTTGGAGTATAGCATTTGTATCCTTTTTGAGTAGAGGAGTAGCCTATGAATACATCTTTAGTACTCTTGGCCTCAAGCTTGTTTCTAAGTTCACCTTGCCTGTAAAACATAGCACAAGCACCCAAATACACACAAGTGATCTATAGAGGATTTTCTTTTGTTCAATACCTCATATGGTGTGCAATCATCAAGGACTCTTGTTGGGGTCCTATTGATCAAATAGCATTCTGTCATTACAGCATCACTCCAGAAACGTTTTGGCATGTTTGTATAGAACATCATGGACCTTGCCAACTCCGTTAGGTGCCTATTCTTCCTCTTAGCTACACCATTTTGTTTGTGGTGTGTATGGACAGCTGGTTTGGTGAATTATTCCATGTTTGGCTAGGTGGTTTTTGAATGCATAGCTTGTATTTCCCAATTATCTGACCTGAACACTTTGATCTTAACATTAAAGTGATTAGTTATGTAGTTCTGGAAATTAATAAAAGCATCTACCACTCTATCTTTAATTTGAATCATAGTCAACGCAAGTATATTTAGATTTTGATCTATAAAGTAACAAAGTATCTATGATTCTCCCTAGAAATACATGGTGCAATCTAGACATCAGAATGTAATAGAGATCAAACCAATTTTCATAGATAGTATATGACTTAGGAGAAAACAGTCTTGCAATTGTTTGCCAAGGATACATGCTCTCAAGCCATCATTTTTAAAAAGAACACATCAGGAAGTAAAATTTTCAGTGCACGAGAATGGGGATGCCTAGATCTAGCATGCCATAAAAACATCATAATCTAAAACAGGAATTGAACTAAAAGCAGAAGAAAGATTTGAATCAGCTTTGATGTTTCAAGTAGGTACAAGTCCTCCTTTGTACATATTTTGCCAATCACTTAAGG
>CAJHQQ010005586.1:0-15732 GCA_905132885.1 Moricandia moricandioides
AGAAGTGTGCCGAGTCTGGTGTGTCATATCCAGAGCCTAAGGGTGTCTAGTTTGGTGTGTAATTATCCAAACCATTCATCTAGGAGTATCAAGAGATCATCCATCCCTCTTGTGTTCACCATCCAATCCACACGCCTTGAAGACTTGAGTCTTTTTGATTCGTTCTTTGCAAGGATTATCCATTCCCATCAACCAAAGAGCATCCTAGGGACGCATCAGGCTACAAACCTTTCCTTGCACCATACACCGGGTATAGAACAGATTTTCTCGTTGCTCAAGTTCCTCAGTCTTTGTTTGTTAGATTCAAGAGCCTTCTTGCTACCAACAATCTCCCTCTCACTGGTTCTTCTTCATATTCTTCCTCTGTCTGCTCGTGATCATATTCTGTTTTGTCATCTTCAGACTCATATTCTCCATTCTCAAGCAGAATCATGATCCGTTTGTTGGTGCATTCATTGGCATAATGCCCTCTTCCTTGGCATTTGAAGCACTTGACGTCTCTAGCTCTTGAACTGGTAGCCACGGCCTTTCCTTTATCCTTCCCAAACACCGCAGTTGGCTTTGCTTCCTCTTTAGGATATGGTTTGCTCTCCTTAGTGTAGGCTGGCTTTTCCTCCTTTGGGGTATGAAACTTTGAAGTTCCATAACTATTGCGTGAGTGTCCTTTTCTTTTAAGCTGTTGCTCAACAAGGATAGCCTTATGCAACATCTCTTCTAGTTCCACGTAATGTTGCATCTCCACATTGTCTTGAATCTCACGGTTGAGTCCTCCTAGAAACCGTGACATGGTTGCTTCTCTATCCTCAGAAACACAAGCCCTCAGCATAAGCAGTTCCATCTCTTGAAAATACTCTTCCACGGACCTAGATCCTTGAGTGAGCTTCCTTAGTTTCTGATGGAGATCACGGTGGTAATGACTTGGAACAAACCTCTTACGCATAATAGATTTCATCTCATGCCATGATTCAACTGGATACTCTTGGTTTCGTCTCCTAGTAGTTACTAGTTGATCCCACCAACTCAGAGCATAATCATAGAACTCAGTAGCTGCTATTTGAATCTTTTGAGCTTGAGTGTACTGCTGACAATCAAAGACAAGCTCTATCTTCTTCTCCCACTCCAAATAGGCATCCGGATCAGCCTTGCCATAAAAGGGAGGTATCTTTAGCTTTAGTCCAGCTAGATCATCACGTTGATGTCTTCTTCCTTCTTGATCACGTCTCTGCCTCCTCCGGCTGTCTCTAGAAGAAGAGCTATGGTGGTGTTCATAGTAGTTGTCAGTTTCTTGTGATCCAGCATGCTCACGCTGGTTCCTCCTAGATTCTTCTGGTGCTTGTTGAGTTTGATTCACCCTTTCTCTTCTAGGCTCATTGCTGTTCCCCTGACCAGTAGCCTGCCTCATCTCTAGCCTTAGTTCATCACGGAGTTCCCTTATACTGGCCTTAATCATATCAGCAACCGTGGAGATCATCGTTTGGTTTAGTTGATCAGTCATTTGATCCCTCAGTAGCTTGTTCTGCCTTACAAGTTCTGCTTCCTCTTCTGATTCGTTCACCATGTACCTGAATCAGGAAGAACTTAAACAAGTAAGTTGTTCAAAAAAGGATTCAAATAGATTGAGCAATCAAAACAATATTCGCTTTTCAAAACGGTTCAAAAGATCAAGCTTGCAGATCACGGATCAAAGAATTCAATCGACAAATCTTCAGATCAGATGAAACAGTTTAAGTTTTATGAAATCAGAACCTAAGATGAATACGATCAAATCAGATTAGATCACAAAGCTAAAGCAAAACAACTTCAATCGCAGGTGATTCAACAGTTCAAACGATTCGATTACTTCTTTCACACGGATCGGTTTATTTTGAATCCAAATATGGTAAGAACTTTTAGATCTATCAGGATTCAACACAGATGGATCAATATCAAACGAAAATATGATTAGATTCTACGAAAAACAACAACAAAACAGAGATCGATCAATCGGTTTTATGAGAAGTCAAAAAGTTCGACTTGAAAACCAAAGAGAGATCGAGAACTTCCCTATCCAGAGTTGCTCTGATACCACTTAATATGATCCTAGGATGTTGCTCTGGATCAGATGGGATAGATCCTTGCCTAAACGAATCAGAGACTCAAGTTTATCAAGGTATGTGGATCGATTGGTGACACAAAGAGATGCGGATGGACTCCTTGATACTCCTAGGATCTAGATCAGATATGACACACCAAACTAGAACCCTTAGACGCCGGATATGACTCACCAGCAAGCTCTCACACTCGACAAAGAAGAGAGAAAGAGTAGACAAAAGGTTTTTGATAAAAGACTGCTTGTTTCAGAATGAGAGTTTACAAGAGTTTAAATAGAGAAACCGAGGCGTATGCCTTTAGGTTTCGAGAAATAACATAACATAGAAACTATAGTCTAAAACATAACATAAGATAAATAGATAGAATAGTCTCCTTTAGGCTTGGACCGATATTAGCACCTAGGTGATGTGTGAAGTAGCTTGAGGCCTCGTTAAAAACCTTCCTCCGGAAAACCTCTTTGGGACAAAACCAAGAGCAAGGAAAAGAGCACACCCAAGTACTTGCCTAAGTACTAACTCAGCTAGATGAGGAGATAGCTTGAATGGTGATCAAGGTATCTCGGATCATCAAGCTTTGTCCAAGACCTTCTTCTTGTTTCCATACGAGTATAAGTAATCCTCCAATGGCTCCATTTAGTTTTCTTAGTTCTAGAACGAGTCATGGGGACCTTCTGGAATGGCTAAGACATCTTCACTAGCTGATTGATCCATGGTTGCATTCCTGGTTGCATACCTCTTCCTTGTTGCACTGGTCCATGATCACATCACTCAATGACATCAGGAGAGAGCTTAGAGAAGACATTAGGAGAGCTACTAGTCACTTGCCAAACCAAGAGACTAGGAGAGAAGAAAAGGCCGCAAGCAACACACCAAGCAACTCGCCAAACAACTCGCCAAGAACATGATGGTTATGAGGAGACTGATGAAGGAGTATGATCACCTCAGCTCATCCTCAAGAAGACCTAGGCGTGTCCAAGAGAGAAGAGTGAACCAAGGAGATGATCTTGCTGGTTTGAAGATTAAAATACCCCCATTCCATGGCAAGGCTGATCCGGATGCATATCTTGAGTGGGGAGAAGAAGATTGAGCTTAGTCTTCCAGTGCAAGCAGTACACCAAACCACAAGAAGATTCAGATTGCTGCCACTGAATTCTATGACTATGCCTTGAGTTGGTGGGATCAGTACCTCACAACTCGTAGAAGGAATGGAGAGGAACCGGTTGAAACTTGGACAGAGATGAAGTCAATCATGCGCAAGAGGTTTGTTCCAAGCCATTACCTTAGAGACTTGCACCACCGGCTGAGGAAGCTTACCCAAGGTTCAAGATCAGTGGAGGAGTATTACCAAGAGATGGAGTTGCTCATGCTGAGGGCCAACATATCAGAGGATAGAGAAGCAACCATGTCAAGGTTCCTTTGTGGCTTAAACCGAGAGATACAAGACAATGTTGAGATGCAACATTATGTGGAGCTTGAAGAGATGCTACACAAGGCTATTCTTGTTGAGCAACAACTCAAGAGGAGGGGACACTCACGCAATCAGTATGGCTCTAACCGGTTACACAACAACAAGGAAGAGAAGTCACCTTATCCTAAGGAGTCTAAGCCATTCCAGAAGGACAACAAGTCCTATCCAAGAGAAGAGGCCAAACCAATCAGTGCTCTTGACAAGGGCAAAGGCAAGGTTGAAGCATCTAGTTCCAGAGCTCGTGATGTCAAATGCTTCAAGTGCCAAGGAAGAGGACACTATGCCAATGAGTGTACCAACAAGAGAGTCATGTTCTTACTAGAAGATGGAGAGTATACCTCAGGAGATGACAACACCGAGTCTGACCAAGAAGACACTGAAGAAGAACTTGAAGAAGGACCAGTCCAGGGGAAGCTTTTAGTAGCAAGAAGGCTTCTAAGCTTGCAAAACAAGGCTGAGGAGCTAGAGCAACGTGAGAACCTCTTCTACACCCGGTGCTTGGTCCAAGGAAAAGTGTGCAGCCTCATTGTTGATGGAGGAAGTTGTGTCAATGCTGCGAGTGAGACAATGGTCCAGAAGTTGGGATTGAAGGTTCAAAAGCATCCCAAGCCTTACCGGTTGCAATGGCTGAATGAAGAAGGCACCATGAAGGTCTCAAGTCAAGTTCTTATTCCCTTATCCATTGGGAGATATGAAGATGAAGTCTTGTGTGATGTGTTGCCTATGCAAGCTGGTCACATACTTCTTGGAAGACCATGGCAATCAGATAGACGTGTGATCCATGATGGGTTCACCAACAAGCATTCCTTTCTGTTCAAGGGCAAGAAGACTACTCTGGTTCCCTTGACACCCAAAGAAGTGCAACAAGATCAGGTTCAACTCCAAAAGAAGAAGGAGATTGATCTAAAACCGGCTGGAACTAAGCAGCCAAACTTCTATGCTAGCATGGGTGATATCAAAAGAACTCTCAACTCTAAACAATCTGCTATCTTACTTGTGTTTAAAGAGACTCTATTGAACTTAACAGATTCTACACCGGTGTATCCGAGTGAAATGGTTTCTCTTTTGCAGGAGTTTCAAGATGTATTTCCAGAAGACAATCCCATTGGTTTATCACCTTTGAGAGGGATTGAGCACCAGATAGACTTTGTACCAGGATCTACACTTCCAAACCGTCCAGCATACAGAAGCAATCCGGTTGAGACCAAGGAGTTGCAAAGACAAGTAGAGGAACTAATGGAGAAGGGCTATATCCGAGAGAGCTTGAGCCCATGTGCTGTACCAGTGCTACTAGTGCCTAAGAAGGATGGTACATGGCGTATGTGTGTTGATTGTAGATCAATCAACAACATCACAGTGAAGTATTGCCACCCTATCCCTAGACTTGATGATATGCTTGATGAATTACATGGTTCTTGCATCTTTTCTAAGATAGATTTAAAAATTGGTTATCATCAGATTAGGATGAAAGAAGGAGATGAATGGAAGACTGCCTTTAAAACTAAACATGGATTGTATGAGTGGTTAGTTATGCCATTTGGATTAACCAATGCACCTAGTACATTCATGAGGTTAATGAATCATGTTCTTAGATCATTCATAGGCATTTCGGTTGTAGTATACTTTGATGACATCTTAGTGTATAGCAAGAACTTAGAAGAGCATTTAGATCATCTTAAGGCTGTCTTGAGTGTTTTGAGAAATGAAAAGCTTTATGCCAACTTGAAGAAGTGCACCTTTTGCACAGATAACTTGGTTTTCCTAGGCTTTGTTGTGAGTGCAGATGGAGTTAAGGTTGATGAAGAGAAGATCAAGGCAATCAAGGAATGGCCGAGTCCAACCTCAGTAGGAGAAGTGAGGAGTTTCCATGGACTTGCCGGCTTCTATAGGAGATTTGTGAAGGACTTTAGCACCATTGCAGCTCCCTTAACTGAAGTTATAAAGAAGGATGTTGGTTTCAAGTGGGGAGAAGCACAAGAGAAGGCTTTCCAGAGCCTAAAAGAGAAGCTTACTCAATCACCTCTTCTTATGCTTCCTGACTTTACTAAAACTTTTGAAATAGAATGTGATGCCTCAGGAATTGGTATTGGTGCCGTGTTGATGCAGGATAGGAAACCCATTGCATACTTCAGTGAGAAGCTTGGAGGAGCCACTCTCAACTATGCAACATATGACAAAGAGCTCTATGCCTTGGTGAGGGCATTACAAACGTGGCAACACTACTTGTGGCCCAAGGAGTTTGTCATTCACACTGATCATGAGTCCCTCAAGTATCTAAAAGGGCAGAGTAAGCTTAGCAAGAGACACGCAAGGTGGGTTGAATTCATTGAGACCTTCCCATACGTGATCAAGTATAAACAAGGTAAGGAGAATGTAGTTGCTGATGCACTATCTCGGAGGTATGTTCTCTTGACCACTCTAGATGCTAAGTTACTTGGGTTTGAGCAGATAAAAGATATGTATGATACTGATCATGACTTCAAGGAAGCTTATGCTTCATGTGCTAAGTTTGCCTCAGGGCATTACTTTAGAAAGGAGGGTTACTTGTTCTATGACAATAGATTGTGTGTGCCTAATTGTTCTTTGAGAGATCTTTTTGTCAGGGAATCCCATGGGGGCAGTCTAATGGGACACTTTGGGATTGCCAAGACCTTGAAAGTTTTACAGGATCACTTCTATTGGCCGCACATGAAGAGAGATGTGGAGAGAATATGTGGAAGGTGTGCTACTTGCAAGCATGCCAAGTCCCAAGTTCAAAACCAGGGTTTGTATACTCCTTTACCCATTCCACACCATCCCTGGAATGACATCTCTATGGATTTTATTGTTGGTTTGCCTAGAACTAGGACTGGAAAGGATTCTATCTTTGTTGTTGTTGATAGGTTCTCTAAGATGGCACATTTCATAGCATGTCACAAGACTGATGATGCATTACATGTAGCTAACTTGTTCTTTAAGGAGGTTGTACGTTTGCATGGCATGCCTAGAACCATAGTTTCTGATAGGGACACTAAGTTTCTTAGCTACTTTTGGAAGACACTTTGGTCTAAGTTAGGCACTAAGCTATTGTTCTCTACTACATGTCATCCACAAACTGATGGGCAAACTGAGGTAGTTAATAGGACATTAGGAACACTCCTGCGTGCATTCATTAGAAAGAACTTAAGAACATGGGAAGAATACTTGCCACATTGTGAATTTGCATACAATCATGCTATGCATTCTGCTTCTAAGTATTCTCCATTTGAAATTGTTTATGGGTTCAATCCCACCTCTCCTTTGGATCTAATGCCTTTACCTGAGTGTGAAAGGACAAGTCTAGATGGCAAGAAGAAAGCCGAGTTGGTTCAACAGATTCATGAGAAGGCTAGACAAAACATTGAGCAGAAGACCAAGCTGTATGAGAAGCAAGCAAACAAGGGGAGACGTGTGAGGACCTTTGAAGTTGGTGACCAAGTTTGGTTGCACCTAAGGAAGGATAGGTTCCCCAACGAGAGGAAGTCCAAACTGATGCCAAGGGTTGATGGACCCTTTGAGATCATCCACAAGATCAATGACAATGCCTACAAGCTTGATCTCCAAGGTAAGTATGATGTATCAAATAGCTTCAATGTCACTGACTTGGCTCCTTTTGTTGTAGATGGACCTGATTTGAGGACAAATCCTTTTCAAGAGGGAGGGGATGATGTGATCATGGACCGGATCACTAAGGAGGACAAGGAGAGTCTAGATGAGCCACATGAAGCCACAATGCATCAACCACTTGGTGAGGATGCTCTAGCCATTCCTGAAGGTCCCATGACTCGTTCCAGAGTCAAGAAGCTAAAGGAGAATGTTGTTGGATTACTCACTTCACATCCACAACAAGAAGGTCTTGGACAAGGTTTGATCCGAGATGTCTTGATCACCATTCAAGCCATCTCTACACCAAACTGAGGTAGTGTCTAGGCAGACATGGAGTGCGTGCTCTTTTCCTTGCTTTTGGTTTTGTCCCACGAGGTTTTCCAGGAGGAAGGTTTTTAACGAGGCCACAACTTGTCTACAAATCACCTAAGTGCTATTCTCGGTCCAAGACTAATAGAAGTTGCATTTTTATTTCATTTAAACTTATAGACTATAGTTTTATTTCTTTCCTTTTTTGATTCATTGTCGAAACCCTAGAGAGTATGTTCTCTGGTTTCCTATTTAAAGGGTTCTCTACACCCTTATGTAATCATCCAATCTTTTCATAAACAAGTTACATTCATTCTTGTCGGCTCTCTCTCTCTAAAGAAGTGTGTCGAGTTCTGGTGTGTAATATCCAGAGACCTAAGGGTGTCTAGTTTGGTGTGTCATATCCAAACCATTCATCTAGGAGTATCAAGAGATCATCCATTCCCTCTTGTGTCACCATTCCAATCCACACGCCTTGAAGGACTTGAGTCTTTTGATTCGTTCTTGCAAGGATTATCCATTCCCATTCAACCAAAGAGCATCCTAGGGACGCATCAGGTGGTATCAGAGCACTTTGGTTGGGAAGTACTCGCTTCTCTCTTTGCTTTTTTTGGATTTCTTGTTTACTTGTTATCCATCGTGTAGCTCTTTTGTTCTTGTTTGTTTCTGTTTCAATCCGAGATTCAATCTATAACATCCTGAAAAAGCATTAGAACTCATTTTACTAGGGCTGCTCGTGACTTGCATAAGTGTTTAGACAAGAAATTTTAGACTTTCCTTTTTTTTTTTTTTTGAAAACCCTAGAGAGATAAAAACCCTAGCCGCATGTACCTTGTTGTCGATCACTTTGTGCATTAGTTTAGCTTGTCTATCACCTTGAACACGAGCATATTGAGGCTATTAGGGTGCTAGAAAACCTTAGGAGTGATTAGGAAAAAGCTTAGAAGTGTTTCCTTTTTGCTTGAATCTTTTTCCTTTTTGCTTGCCGATTTCCTTTTCACTTTTGTCTTGCATTGTAAGCTTGTTTGCTTTTCCTTTTTGCTTGTTTTCTTTTTCCTTTTTGCTTGTCTTGTTCCCTAGAAACCTTTTACTGGTTATTTTGGTTACCTTTGCGTGCAGGAAGCATGGAAGCCGAGTCTGAAGAAGAAGCTTCACTCGCCAGGAAGGACAAGTATCTCATGGAGGCTATGTCGGCTCAACTTAACCAAAACATGGTAGCAACCATGGACCGAGATGATGAGGACCAACCTCAATGACATCAGGAGAGAGCTTAGAGAAGACATCAGGAGAGCTACTAGTCAAGCACCAAACCGAGAGACTAGGAGAGAAAGAGAGAGGAGAGAGGAGAGACCTCATGCAACTCGCCAAGAACATGATGGTTATGAGGAGACTGACAATGAGTATGAGCACCTCAGTTCATCCTCAAGAAGACATAGGCGTGTCCAAAGGAGAAGGATGAACCAGGGAGATGAGCTTGCTGGTTTGAAGATCAAGATACCCCCATTCCATGGCAAAGCTGAGTGGGAGAAGAAGATTGAAAGCCTTGATGGAAAGGAACCAGTCTCTAAGCCATCTAAAGAAGATAAACAATTCTGTTTATTCAGTGAAGAGGTTAAGGAGGCATTGTTACAAGTAATGATGGGTGTGGAGAAGCAAATCAAACGGACCAACACAACACGTCCATCCATTGAAACACAACATCAAGAACCAGCACCAGTTGCGCCTATCCAAGAAGATCAAGACAAGGTGACCTCACATATCTTTCATAAAGAAGAACAGCCTGTTCAGAACGTCATGGTCCCTTTAAAACAACACATGGTAGCAGAGAAGACACCCAGGGAACCTCAGAGAGCTCGTAGAATGAATCAACTAATTGTCTTTGATCCATGTGATTTCCAAAGGACCTTCTTAGGTACTTTTCTGTTCACTCCTTTTGTTTGGTACAAGAAAGGAGAAGTGGAACTATCAAGACACGACTTGGACATGAGACATGTTGTATTTGAGCCTGGAGGAGAGGTCTTGAATCAGAAGAACAAGATCAAACAGGTTAAGAAGAGTTCAGCTGCACCAACATTGGATTTTGTAGATTTCTCATCCTTTGAAGATAAGGGGTTGCACGTCTCAGCTCAGCAAGAGTTTCACTATGAAACCAACTGGAGAATGAAGCCAAATCAGTCACGGATCCAACAAACCAGACAACACAGAGAATGGCCTTCTGATCATCAAGATATTGCTAGTTTTGCAAAACATGCCGGTTTGGATCTTTCCCAAGAGGAACTTATGTCTGATTGTGCTGGAAGGTTACAGACCTACTCGTGGAGACCTGGAGAATATTTCCACAAGATTATCACCCTTGGAGAGTGCTCTGTTCGTGCTAGAACAAGTTGGGGTCATAAGGAGTTTGAAGTTGATCAAAAGGACTTGCATCTTGACCATATCAAGATATGGAAGCCACCAGATATGCATCAACTTCAGTACCAATGCAAAGATTATCAAAATGTAATTGGAGATGAAGAAGTCACTAGAGTCAATGGTGAAGTGATTACTGGAGCAGGAGAAGAACTCATGTTTCCTTCTCAAATCAAAGAGAAACCACCAGAGGAACTTAGTCTACAACAATCTCCAAAGAAACCAACCCGGGGTAACTATCTAAACTCAAAGAAAAACATGAAGCCTGATTTGCTTGCTGTGAGTACAGGTCAAACTGTTTTGAGATCTACCATTTTCGAAAAGAGAAGCTATGATAATGATCAGAGTATCAAGAATGGGTTGTTGGCTAAGTTGATGATGCAACAATCAAACCTTGGAAACTGTCTAGCCGCCAGCCTTGACATAGGGACAGTCCGAGGGTCATATCTCAACAACCACAAGGAGTTAACCATCAAACTCGACTGCCATGGAAACTTAACTCATCAGGGGCTCACGTCGAATTGGAATCAAGTCAAAACCTTCTCAGATGAAAGAGTTATGGGTTCTACAAATCGGGTGATCCTGTATTGGCTATCTTTGAACTTTTCTAAGTTTAAAACATCTCAATCCTATATATGGCGACCAGGTGAGCATGCTAAGGTAAGTGATCATGTTTTCAAGAGTTCTTTTATCAATTACACAGATATGATGCACTTGTTTTTGTCAAAAGAGCCATGTGCAGATTATGATGAAGCTTGGAAGCATACAAGAAGAAAGAACAAGCATGTGGAAGACAAGCGGTTCAAGCCACCTGATTTGGATCAGGATAAGCACCAGGACGTCACTAGCTTCATCCTCATCAAAGAAGCACCACCAGAAGCAGCACACAAGCCAAAACCGAGCAAAAACCAATTTGGGATAAGATTATTACTCTTTGATAAACTTTCATGTGCTAACTTGCTTTGTTTCAACATGTCAGGTTTAAGTAATGAATCAGGAACTAAATGGATTAGTGCCTTCTACATATCCAAACCAGTCAGCAACAATGCCTATCAAAGAGGCTTGCAAGGTAAGTGTAATCTGATTTTAAACTTCAATGTTACTGACTTGGTCCCCTCTATTGTAGGTAAAACAGATTTGAGGACAAATCTTTTTGAAGAGGGAGGGGATGATGTGATCCTGGAAAGCACCAAGCATGCAACCTTTAAGAGTGCATATGAGGTGATCATGGACCGGATCACTAAGGAGGACAAGGAGGGTCTAGATGAGCCACATGAAGCCACAATGCATCAACCACTCGGTGAGGATGCTCTAGCCATTCCTGAAGGTCCCATGACTCGTTCCAGAGTCAAGAAGCTAAAGGAGAATGTTGTTGGATTACTCACTTCACATCCACAACAAGAAGGTCTTGGACAAGGTTTGATCCGAGATGTCTTGATCACCATTCAAGCCATCTCTACACCAAACTGAGGTAGTGTCTAGGCAGACATGGAGTGCGTGCTCTTTTCCTTGCTTTTGGTTTTGTCCCACGAGGTTTTCCAGGAGGAAGGTTTTTAACGAGGCCACAACTTGTCTACAAATCACCTAAGTGCTATTCTCGGTCCAAGACTACATGAAGTTCCATTTTTATTTCATTCTAAACTTATGTTAAACTTAGACTATAGTTTTATTTCTTTCCTTTTTTGGTTCATTGTCGAAACCCTAGAGGATTTGTCTCTGGTTTCTTATTTAAAGGGTTCTCTACACCCTTATGTAATCATCCAATCTTTTCTATACAAGTTACATTCATCTTTGCGGCTCTCTCTCTCTCTAAAAGAAGTGTGCCGAGTCTGGTGTGTCATATCCAGAGCCTAAGGGTGTCTAGTTTGGTGTGTAATATCCAAACCATTCATCTAGGAGTATCAAGAGATCATCCATCCCTCTTGTGTCACCATCCAATCCACACGCCTTGAAGGACTTGAGTCTTTTGATTCGTTCTTGCAAGGATTATCCATTCCCATCAACCAAAGAGCATCCTAGGGACGCATGATCCTGGAAAGCACCAAGCATGCAACCTTTAAGAGTGCATATGAGGTGATCATGGACCGGATCACTAAGGAGGACAAGGAGGGTCTAGATGAGCCACATGAAGCCACAATGCATCAACCACTCGGTGAGGATGCTCTAGCCATTCCTGAAGGTCCCATGACTCGTTCCAGAGTCAAGAAGCTAAAGGAGAATGTTGTTGGATTACTCACTTCACATCCACAACAAGAAGGTCTTGGACAAGGTTTGATCTGAGATGTCTTGATCACCATTCAAGCCATCTCTACACCAAACTGAGGTAGTGTCTAGGCAGACATGGAGTGCGTGCTCTTTTCCTTGCTTTTGGTTTTGTCCCACGAGGTTTTCCAGGAGGAAGGTTTTTAACGAGGCCACAACTTGTCTACAAATCACCTAAGTGCTATTCTCGGTCCAAGACTACATGAAGTTCCATTTTTATTTCATTCTAAACTTATGTTAAACTTAGACTATAGTTTTATTTCTTTCCTTTTTTGGTTCATTGTCGAAACCCTAGAGGATTTGTCTCTGGTTTCTTATTTAAAGGGTTCTCTACACCCTTATGTAATCATCCAATCTTTTCTATACAAGTTACATTCATCTTTGCGGCTCTCTCTCTCTCTAAAAGAAGTGTGCCGAGTCTGGTGTGTCATATCCAGAGCCTAAGGGTGTCTAGTTTGGTGTGTAATATCCAAACCATTCATCTAGGAGTATCAAGAGATCATCCATCCCTCTTGTGTCACCATCCAATCCACACGCCTTGAAGGACTTGAGTCTTTTGATTCGTTCTTGCAAGGATTATCCATTCCCATCAACCAAAGATCATCCTAGGGACGCATCAGCTAGACAAAACATTGAGCAGAAGACCAAGCTTTATGAGAAGCAAGCAAACAAGGGGAGACGTGTGAGGACCTTTGAAGTTGGTGACCAAGTTTGGTTGCACCTGAGGAAGGATAGGTTCCCCAACGAGAGGAAGTCCAAACTGATGCCAAGGGTTGATGGTCCCTTTGAGATCATCCACAAGATCAATGACAATGCCTACAAGCTTGATCTCCAAGGTAAGTACGATGTATCAAATAGCTTCAATGTCACTGACTTGGCTCCTTTTGTTGTAGATGGACCTGATTTCAGGACAAATCATTTTCAAGAGGGAGGGGATGATGTGATCATGGACCGGATCACTAAGGATGACAAGGAGTGTCTAGATGAGCCACATGAAGCCACAATGCATCAACCACTTGGTGAGGATGCTCTAGCCATTCCTGAAGGTCCCATGACTCGTTCCAGAGTCAAGAAGCTCAAGGAGAATGTTGTTGGATTACTCACTTCACATCCACAACAAGAAGGTCTTGGACAAGGTTTGATCCGAGATGTCTTGATCACCATTCAAGCCATCTCTACACCAAACTGAGTTAGTGTCTAGGCAAGACATGGGGTGCGTGCTTTTTTCCTTGCTTTTGGTTTTGTCCCACGAGGTTTTCCAGGAGGAAGGTTTTTAACGAGGCCACAACTTGTCTACATATCACCTAAGTGCTATTCTCGGTCCAAGACTAATAGAAGTTGCATTTTATTTCAATTTAAACTTATAAACTATAGTTTTAGTTCTTTCCTTTTTTGATGCATTGTCGAAACCCTAGAGAGTGTGTTCTCTGGTTTCTTATTTAAAGGGTTCTCTACACCCTTATGTAATCATCCAACCTTTTCAATACAAGTATTATTCATCTTTGACGGCTCTCTCTCTCTAAAAGAAGTGTGCCGAGTTCTGGTGTGTCATATCCAGAGTCTAAGGGTGTTTAGTTTCGTGTGTCATATCCAAATCATTCACCTAGGAGTATCAAGAGATCATTCATCCCTCTTGTGTCACCATTCAATCCACACGCCTTGAAGAACTTGAGTCTCTGATTCGTTCTTGCAAGGATCTATCCATTCCCATCAACCAAAGAGCATCCTAAGGACGCATCAACTTCTCAAAACATTCAAGACAGCCTTAAGATGATCTAGATGTTCTTCTAAGTTCTTGCTATATACTAAGATGTCATCAAAGTATACTACAACAGAAATGCCTATGAATGATCTAAGAACATGATTCATTAACCTCATGAATGTACTAGGTGCATTGGTTAATCCAAATGGCATAACTAACCACTCATACAATCCATGTTTAGTTTTAAAGGCAGTCTTCCATTCATCTCCTTCTTTCATCCTAATCTGATGATAACCAATTTTTAAATCTATCTTAGAAAAGATGCAAGAACCATGTAATTCATCAAGCATATCATCAAGTCTAGGGATAGGGTGGCAATACTTCACTGTGATGTTGTTGATTGATCTACAATCAACACACATACGCCATGTACCATCCTTCTTAGGCACTAGTAGCACTGGTACAGCACATGGGCTCAAGCTCTCTCGGATATAGCCCTTCTCCATTAGTTCCTCTACTTGTCTTTGCAACTCCTTGGTCTCAACCGGATTGCTTCTGTATGCTGGACGGTTTGGAAGTGTAGATCCTGGTACAAAGTCTATCTGGTGCTCAATCCCTCTCAAAGGTGATAAACCAATGGGATTGTCTTCTGGAAATACATCTTGAAACTCCTGCAAAAGAGAAACCATTTCACTCGGATACACCGGTGTAGAATCTGTTAAGTTCAATAGAGTCTCTTTAAACACAAGTAAGATAGCAGATTGTTTAGAGTTGAGAGTTCTTTTGATATCACCCATGCTAGCATAGAAGTTTGGCTGCTTAGTTCCAGCCGGTTTTAGATCAATCTCCTTCTTCTTTTGGAGTTGAATCTGATCTTGTTGTACTTCTGATGTGATCATGGACCAGTGCAACAAGGAAGAGGATGCAACCATGGATCAATCAGCTAGCGAAGATGTCTTAGCCATTCCAGAAGGTCCCATGACTCGTTCTAGAACTAAGAAACTAAATGGAGCCATTGGAGGATTACTTAGACTCGTATGGAAACAAGAAGAAGGTCTTGGACAAAGCTTGATGATCCGAGATACCTTGATCACCATTCAAGCTATCTCCTCATCTAGCTGAGTTAGTACTTAGGCAAGTACTTGGGTGTGCTCTTTTCCTTGCTCTTGGTTTTGTCCCAAAGAGGTTTTCCGGAGGAAGGTTTTTAACGAGGCCTCAAGCTACTTCACACATCACCTAGGTGCTAATATCGGTCCAAGCCTAAAGGAGACTATTCTATCTATTTATCTTATGTTATGTTTTAGACTATAGTTTCTATGATTATGTTATTTCTCGAAACCTAAAGGCATACGCCTCGGTTTCTCTATTTAAACTCTTGTAAACTCTCATTCTGAAACAAGCAGTCTTTTATCAAAAACCTTTTGTCTACTCTTTCTCTCTTCTTTGTCGAGTGTGAGAGCTTGCTGGTGAGTCATATCCGGCGTCTAAGGGTTCTAGTTTGGTGTGTCATATCTGATCTAGATCATAGGAGTATCAAGGAGTCCATCCGCATCTCTTTGTGTCACCAATCGATCCACATACCTTGATAAACTTGAGTCTCTGATTCGTTTAGGCAAGGATCTATCCCATCTGATCCAGAGCAACATCCTAGGATCATATTAACTTCTTTGTGATGCGTCCCTAGGATGCTCTTTGGTTGATGGGAATGGATAGATCCTTGCAAGAACGAATCAGAGACTCAAGTCCTTCAAGGCGTGTGGATTGAATGGTGACACAAGAGGGATGGATGATCTCTTGATACTCCTAGATGAATAACTTGGATATGACACACCAATTTAGACACCCTTAGACTCTGGATACTACACACC
>CAJHQQ010005587.1:0-15723 GCA_905132885.1 Moricandia moricandioides
CATTCCCTGATGTTGGCTAGCAATGAGCTAATCCTCACGGCTAAGAAGCCTTACTACCTCCTATGACAGCAAATTGAAAAAAAAACTAGAATCCCAGCTTAAAACCCAATGAATAATTCCCTCACAATAGACGTATTACACTCAACAAAACCAAGTACAACCCCAACTCGAAAAAGCACAGAAGAAAATGAAGGGAACGTGTAACGACCCGCTCCCAGAGTATTTTTAAATTCGAAGGAAATAAATCGCGAGAGGTTTAGTTGTACAATGAGCATATTTTTCTAAGTGTGGAAACACATGTATTCATGAGGGTTGGAAGAATGAGCCACATTTTTGACTAAGTGTTGGATGTTCGGTAAACACATAGAGCGATCAGAGTATGAGCAAGGTATCGAGGGACCGTGGAGCCAATTAAGGAAAGTTCGGTCCTTTGAGAATGCGGGTTCCAAGTAAGGCAAGTTTACTAGTCATAATTGATGGGATTATACGTAAGGAAGGTCGGGTTGGCGGGAGTCATATAAGGAAATAATTGTAGATCAGTTAAGCCTATAAGGGCAAGTTTTGACCAAGCCGATTAAGGAAACTGCACTTAATTCTCCGCTTGGTGAGCAAGTCCAAGGGTATTATAAAAGGGACCTCCAGCTCTTAATTTTGGACACAGCTCAAAGCAAGTCCTAGAGAGAGGTCAGAGCAAGAACGCAATTCTAGAGAGAGTTGGGAAAAAGAGGATTAGCAAGGAGGACCGTAGGAACCTTCGCCGGAAAATGCAACTGAGTTTAGAGTCTTTGATCTTTTAAGATCAATTCAGGTGAGGATGTGATTCGTGACAGTCCAATAATGATTGTTTTGCCTATTTGATTCCTTAGGATCGAATTGCTTTTGGATAGAATTCGTTTATGGTAAGTTCGTTCACAATGTTCTTACGGAAAAATGTGTGATGGAAATTGTTTATGGAAAGTTCGTTCTTCGAGATAGTTCTCAAGGATCGAAGAACGTTCATACATTCATAGGATATTTGCATGATAGATTGTGTGAAAGATGTTATGTTTTATTGAGATGTTTACGTGAAATACTTAGATTTGATCTGTCAAGAATTGAAATGTTAGATTGAAAATGTTATAGAAACAAAGTGACATTGAAGTAGTTTAAGGAAAGTACGGGATTAGAAGAACGTGATTAAGTTACGAAAAGTATGATTTGGCTTCGGCCGTGTCTGTTGGCTTCAGCCGTTATGGACCTTCGGGTCGCAGGTTGGCTTCGGCCGCAGGTTTGGCTACGGCCGTAATGGACTGACGGGTCGCAGGTTTGGCTTCGGCCGCAGGTACGGCTTCGGCCGCAGGTACGGCTACGGCCGCATGTACGGCTACTGCCGCAGGTACGGCTACGCCGCAGGTACGGCTACAGCCGCAGGTACGGCTACGAGCCGCAGGTTGGCTACGGCCATAGGTTGGCTTCGGTTAAAGGTTTGGCTACGGCCAAAGTCTGATGGACCTTCGGGTCGGAATGTTAGGAAATGTTAAAGTAAAGGAATGATAGAACCGGATGTTAGGTTGTTTGTTTGGATGCATGAAAATGGATAAGTAATAGGAAAAAATGGCTAAGTAAGAAATGATGGAAAATGAATGCTAAGTTGATAGAATGGGACTGCTAGGTTGGAATGGGGAATTTGATTGATTAATTATTGGACTGTAGTGGGCGGTATTGAGCGTCCTCACTGAGTACTTTTGTATGCTCATGCCTCCTTTTGTGATGCAGGTGACGAGTAGTTGTTTGGACCGGAGCGCGGGACGATGAAGACCATCGGGACGGGGTATTCAGTATTGGGATTGTTATGGGATTTTCATGGGAATTTTTCGAACCTTATTTCATACGATTATGATATATTGACTTGGATTTATTATTAAAACTACAATATTTACTTATGTTACTTAATGAAAGATTTCCAAATTATTTTTACTTAGAATTTATCTTACGAATTCGCAAAGATTTTCTGGGTTGGGGTGTTTTAATTTGGTATCAGAGCGGGGTAGGCCAGTCAGTTCTGTCCTGGCTGGCCGCTTTTCAAAAATTGGATTTGTGGGTAAGGGTGGAAAAAACCGATGGTCTACGTCTCGCGCGAAGGATGTGTGGTATGATGTTTCTAGGGTATATCTTAGTATGGGTTTATGATTGCTTAGAAAATGGCTAAGCAAAATTGTGTTCGATAGTTGCAGGAAGTTAGTGAAAAATAACTTATGTCTCGTTAAATATGAAAAAGTGTCGTCGATCGGGTTTTTCATAAAGTAGGCAATGAGGGTATCGGGTTGTTCAGTCAGCAGGAGTATATTTTCTTAAAGTCGGGTGCGATGGATCAAGATAGGTCCGCTTTAGTGAGGGAGTGGATACGATGGTAGGAAGTACGAAGCAATAGGATGATTTGGATTGTTGGTTGAGTAACTGGAAAGCTAGGATTGTGAGAGTTGCTAAATTAATTCCTGAGAATGAAGGAAGTTAATGTCTCATGGAATTATGAAGTGTTGGATGTTCGTGGGTGGTGTAGCACACTTGATGGAAGCTTAATGGTTCGATGAAAGTGTAACAAGAACGCGTGTGTGGTTAGTAGAACGTGGTACTAGGGGTTCACAAGGTGAACGTAAGGATGGAGTTAATCCGCTCGTTATTGGTGTGGTGGTAAGATGCATCGCGGCGTGTGTCGTCAGGGTACTGGTGGATGCTTCAAGTATGGAAGTATGGACCATCAAATCCGGGACTATCCTTAACGGAGGCGCATGGAATTGTTACCATTTTGGTGTTGCTGGACATCTGGCTCGGGACTACAGGGCACCAACGAATGCGCAACAAGCTCGTACGAGTGATGAAATTCCGATAGGGGATCAGCAACCACCAGCTAAGAGACAGAATATAGCACCAAAGGTGCATATGTTGGGCATGGAGAATGAGGCAAAGCCGATCAATTGAATTGTTAGTATTAGGAGAACTGAAACCCACAATCTCTTTGACTCCATGGCAGTGTATTCATTTGTGTGTCCTGAAGTTGTTGTGTGTTGGGCGTCTAAGAACGGTCTCAAAGAAAGCATCAGGATGGTCGATGCGGCAGGTGGTGCGATACTGAAGTCGCATGTTATTTATCGAGATGTGTTAGTTGTAGTAGGCGATGTGGACATGCCTGGCGATCTGATTGTGCTACCAATCAAGGGGTATGAAGCAATTCTTGGGATGAACTGGCTAGCATAATATCGAGCTAAGTTGGACTATGAGAAATGTCGAGTGACCTTTACTCGGAAAAAGGGAAGCTGGTGTTTCAAGGGAAGAAGAAGGAGACTGTAATTCCGGTAGTATCGGCATTAAGAACATAATGGATGGTCGAGGAAGGATGTGAGTCATTCATAGCAAAGGTCACCATTTCTGGTGCGGACCGGGAAGTGTTGTTGGACGAAATTCCGGTGGTACAAGAATTTGAAGATGTGTTCCAAAAGCTCATCGGATTACCGCCAACGCAGGAAGAACCGTTACGATAGAGTTGGAGCCTAAGACTGCTCCTATTTACAAAGCCCCTTACCGTATGGCTCTAACAGAAATGGAAGAGTTGAAAAAAAAAACAACTCGAGGAATTGATCGAGAAGGGATTCGTTAGGCCGAGCAGCTCACTGTGGGGTACACCGGTATTGTTCGTCAGAAAGAAGAATGGTAGTTTCCAATTGTGCATTGTTTATCGAGGGATGAACCAAGTGACAATAAGAATAAGTACCCCTTACCTAGAAACGATGAGTTATTGGATCAGCTTAAGGGGGCATTATGGTTCTCAAAGATTGACTTGGCATCGGGTTATCATCAAATCCCTATTGCAGAATAATACATTAGAAATACTGCATTCATGACAAGTTATGGCCACTTCGAATTCCTGGTATGCCATTCGGGTTGACAAATGCTCCAGCGGCGTTTATGAAGCTGATGAACGGAGTGGTCCATAAGTTCTTGGATGAGTTTGTAATCATCTTATTTGACGACATTTTGGTGTTCTCGAAAATTCCAGAGGAACATGAGGGACATCTCAAGGTGGTGATGGAGAAACTGAGGGAGCAGAAGCTGTTTTCTAAGCTAAGCAAGTGCAGTTTTAGAACATGAGCATTGGTTTCTTAGGATACTTGGCGCCCAAAGGAAGAGTGGTGCAAATCGAAGAAAGGTCACGACCGCTGCAATTGTCTATGGCAAAGGATCCAATAAAGATCAGAAATTATGTTCGGATTAGTGGGTAAGAATTGACAACTTGTAAAATGTGTTTCAAGTGGTTGATTTATTGAATGGATTGACAGAAAAAGATGTTGAGTATGGTGAACGAGACAATGCAAGGGAAGTTATGTGGTTCCAAAAGTGCAGCGGATGGGTATGGAAGTGATAGTACCATCCATGTGAGAATGCTTATGCATTGACTCATCAAAGATCTGACTTTGGTGTTTCAAGTTTTAAAAGAATTTGATGGAACTTATTTGTTGTGATGGTTGAGGATGCAAAAGGGTTAAATGAGCTGTTGAGAATGTTTAGAGTAAATGTCGTGACATATGAGATCAGTGCACGGAGTGGGGAATCATTTATCAAGTTCACTTACGGGCTCTGATCATAGTAGCGAATGGAAGCGTGGTGAAGTACAAGAAGTCAAGGATAAGACCGCAATGTCAGCCGGAGATGAACCAAGACAAAGAAGATGAATGGAGGTAGTCATGGACTATGATTTGGAGATAGCCACCATTCGAAGAAGGTTAATCTAGTGGCAGATGCGATTAGTCACATGAAGGCAAGTGTTTTGGTAGATAAAGAAGCGGAACAACTAATTATAATGATTGAAATGCTCTGAGTAAAGCAATATTATTTGAAGCAGTTTCTATGGGTTGATGAAAGTCTGATATAACAACTGATGAAACCAGATCATTAGACACCAAGTGGGTTGCTGCAAGTTACCAATGTTCGAGTGGAAGGGGACTTTAATCACAATTGAATTTTGTGAACGGACTATCCATAAATAACAAATCTTTAGGGATCAATATGGATTATAGTGGTCTACTTAAGTAAATATGCACATTTCAGTTCAAGAGAGGATGTGGTGGATAAGTGTGCTTAGTTGGGAAAAAACAAGATGGTGAGACTTCATTAAGTTTGTTAGCACCATGTCAGACCGGATGAAACTTTATGTTCGGATTTTGGATGGCATTTCGAAAAACTTTGAGCATAGAGTGCACTTGTCATAGACTAGAGAATACATGTTATCATTTTTATTTGTAACATTCTTAAAATTCAAGCTCGGAGAGAATTTGTTTTTGGAATCAACAACATGTGGAATCAAAGTGGGAAAAAAATCTACTGCTAAAAGTGACGAAGGAAATGTGGGATGATGGAAACCCAAGATCAGTCTCAGAAAATGGTAAGTTACTTGCAAGAAAGGTATGAGCCCTACTCCAGAGTCGCTAGATGTTCATCAGTTGGTCGAGGCTAAAATCGAGGACGAATTTCGTTTAAGTGGGGGAGAGTTGTAACGAACCGCTCCTGAAGTATTTTTAATTTCGAAGGAAATAAATCGCGAGAGGTTTAGTTGTACAAGGATCATATTTTTCTAATTGTGGAAACACTTGTATTCATGAGGGTTGGAAGAATGAGCCACATTTTTGACTAAGTGTCGGATGTTCGGTAAACACATAGAGCGATCAGAGTATAAGCAAGGTATCGAGGGACTGTGGAGCCAATTATGGAAAGTTCGGTCCTTTGAGAATGCGGGTTCCAAGTAAGGCAAGTTGACTAGTCATTATTGACGGGATTATACGTAAGGAAGGTCAGGTTGGATGGAGTCATATAAGGAAATAATTGTAGATCAGTCAAGCCTTTAAGGGCAAATTTTGACCAAGCCGATTAAGGAAACTGCACTTAATTCTCGTCTTGGTGAGCAAGTCCAAGGGTATTATAAAAGGGACCTCCAGCTCTTAATTTTGGACACATCTCAAAGCAAGTCCTAGAGAGAGGTCAGAGCAAGAACGCAGTTCTAGAGAGAGAGAGTTGGGAAAGAGAGGATCCAGCAAGGAGGACCGTAGGAACCTTCGCCGGAAAACGCAGCTGAGCTTTAGAGTCTTCGATCTTTTAAGATCAATTCATGTGAGGATGTGATTCGTGACAGTCCAATAATGATTGTTTTGCCTATTTGATTCCTTAGGATCGAATTGATTTTGGATAGACTTCGTTTATGGTAAGTTCGTTCATAATGTTCTTAGGAAAAATGTGTGATGGAAATTGTTTATGGAAAGTTCGTTCTTCATTCTTCGAGATAGTTCTCAAGGATCGAAGAACGTTCATACATTCATAGGATATTTGCATGATAGATTGTGTGAAAAGATGTTATGTTTTATTGAGATGTTTACGTGAAATAATTAGATTTGATCCGACAAGAATTGAAATGTTAGATTGAAAATGTTATAGAAACAAAGTGAGAATTGACATAATTTAAGGAAAGTATGGGATTAGAAGAACGTGATTAAGTTAAAGAAAGTATGATTTGGCTTCGGCCGTGTATGTTGGCTTCGGCCGTTATGGACCTTCGGGTCGCAGGTTGGCTTCAGCCGCAGGTTTGGCTACGGCCGTAATGGACCGACGGGTCGCAGGTTCAGCTTCGGCGGCAGGTACGGCTACGGCCGCAGGTACGGCTACGGACATAGGTTGGCTTCGGCGAAAGGTTTGGCTATGGCCAAAGTCTGATGGACCTTCGGGTCGGAATGTTAGGAAATGTTAAAGTAAAGGAATGATAGAACCGGATGTTAAGTTGTTTGTTTGGATGCATGAAAATGGGTAAGTAATAGGAAAAAAATGGCTAAGTAAGAAATGATGGAAAACTGAATGCTAAGTTGATAGAATGGGATTGCTAGGTTGGAATGGGAATTTGATTGATTAATTATTGGACTGTAGTGGGCGGTATTGAGCGTCCTCACTGAGTACTTTTGTATGCTCATGCCTCTTTTGTGATGCAGGTGACGAGTAGTTGTTTGGACCGAAGCGCGGGACGATGAAGACCATCGAGACGGGGTATTCAGTATTGGGATTGTTATGGGATTCTCATGGGAATTTTTTATGAACCTTATTACATAAGATTATGATTATTATTAAAACTACAATATTTACTTATATTACTTAATGAAAGATTTCCAAATTATTTTTACTTCTAATTTATCTTACGACTTCGTAAAGATTTCTGGGTTGGGGTGTTTTAAAACGACCCAAAGCCTACCTACCAAAGATGGAGGAAGCCTTCGCTAAAACCATCAAGCCACTTCAAACAACGCACCAATTCCCAAAATCGAAGGGAAAAAAGTTTTTTTAGTGAAGGAAAGACAAAACTGATACTAAGGGAAGAAGAGGAGATTCCAGCCGATACAAAATCAATGATTAGCAGTCATTGCCACCTAACCTCAACTCGATGAATCCCTTTGAAACCAGTAGAAAAAATTGCACTTCGATAGGCAACTAAGTGTAGATGTGATGCCCTCTCACGGCATCACAAGACACCAGATGTTGTAGGGGCTAGAAGAGACGCGTATGCGATATCTTTGCCTAAATTAGATGTGTGAGAAAAATATGAAGATGTGTGAACCCATGTCCTATGTCTAATTGCAAAATCTTTTTGTTTAGATCAAAATTGATTTCATAGAAAAAATGACTATAAACGTTGACCATGAAAAACATTAAAAAAAAAGAACAAAATAATAGGAATGAAAAAAATATATGATTGATATTACCGCGCTTGATATATCACCATTAAACACTAAAATGGTTGATATTAAATTACCATAAATTTGATATCACTTTGTAAATTTATTTTTAAAAGATAAATATTTTGTAAATTTTAAATTTATGATTGAAAGCCTAAAATAATCCTGTTAAGTTATTTATAAATAATTATTTATATAACATTTATAGAAGTTTTTATATCCAACTTCTTTCCGTAAATACTAAAACCTAAATAATAATCACTAAAACTTTGAGAAAACTGGTACTTAAACACCAAACTATCACAAATTTTCCAAAAAAAACAAACTTTTCATTAACCCAAATAAATCACAAAAGTATATTGAATGAGCTATATTAGATGTATATTTGGTCAACTTAATTTGTCGTTAAATCTTCATTTAATACGTCGTTTGAGAATAGACCAAAAAAGTAAAAATTCCAAACTGAAGCTTTTAATCTAGTTTTAAAACCATTGTTCCTTCTCTTCTCCTTCAATCTGCAAATAATCTCTTCACTCTTTTCGTGCACACAAATAATTTCTTCTCTAAATTAATTATCTCTTCTTTCTTTTATTTTTGGACATATCTAGCTATGAAACTGATTTTTGTTTATAATTTTATTTCCTGTAACAGTTTAAGAATTTCATGTTCCAGTGGTTTTACTGGTCTCAACCCGGAAAGCAGAAGTTGAGGAGACTGTGAACTACATAAGATCAACAGACACCAACGTTCCATTTAGTCCTATGATTGGTCTAAAAGTTGACTTCCAAGCTGCACATTTTCCTTCAAAACAAATGTAGATACGATAAAAAATTTGCTTGCTTCTTGGTGTTTGTCCAGGAATTGCCATTATCTCTAGTTATGGTTCCTAGATTAGTCTTTTGAAGATCTGTTTCATAATCCCAGATTCGAGAAAAGTGTGTTCCACAGCTTGCTCTTCTTTTTCTTATGACTTTAGTCTTAGCTTTTTGACATTGGTGTTGTGTAATGGTCAATTTGTATGTTCTGTTGATCTATTCACCAATTTCCTTAGCTGTAAGCTTAGGATTCACCGTCAACCTTTCCGCAAATAGCTGCACAATTGATGAAGGCTTCAACATATTGGAGTAACCAGAACGTATACAAGCGTGTTCATTAACATTAACTTTTATCTGCATTTTATGTTTCCTCTTCTCATACGAACAATACACTCTCCAAGGAAAATCATACTCAGTGTCAGAACAAACAGCACTAAGCTTTATTTGTGTTAATATGTATAGCTTGATATCATATCTTTTTCAGAGAATACCTAACAAGAGCTTGCTTGAACTTTGATGCAGGCGAAAACTTTTTCCCCAACGCTAAGACCTCATCGGCTGATGTTGCATCCTCACAAGCTTCCCTTTGCGCATCTTTCAGATGATACACGATCATGCATATTATCATCATTCCAGCAATAGTCATCTCCACTCTCATTGTTTTCGTCTCCATCATTATTTGCAACATCTCCAAAGTGGGATGAGAAAACTTCACAAGCTTCTTCTTCAATTTGTATGCCACATACTTCTTCTTCTTAAATTGGAATTTACACGGTGGCTTGATGGAAAATGAAAGGTAACAAAATAACATGACTTCGGTTTCAACGGATGTGAATGGGTCTTCCTTGAGTCTAGTGTATACCTGCTTTTGGATCTGGATTCGGATTCTTACATGTAGATCTGTCATGCTTACCATCACCCTAACATTTGTCTCAAGATTTGGGTGTGGCATATGCCCCATGCTGATTTTATTTTTCTTTCACTAATTAACCTACAGTTCATATAAATGGCCTTCTTCTAAGTATGTTTTACACTCTATGCCCCATACTAATTTAGTTGCCTGATCCGCCCCCCTCTGATGCACATGGTTTTTCATGTAGCGATGGAGCAAACTATATTTATGGACCGTGAAAATTCTTTCTCCAACATAATTATAAATAATAAGAAAAAGAAATTGGCAAATTGTAAATTACTAATGTAATTATGTTTTAATGAGAAATATCAATTCTACCACAAGTTTAATATCATTTTGTCAAATTTACCATTAATAAATGATCATTTTCAAAAATACCTTAAATTTATGATGAAAATAAACTAAACTAATTTTTCTAATATTTATAAAACATTTAGAAACGCAATCACACCCCTTTAACATTAAACCCTAAACAACAATAATTAAAGTGTAAACCCAAATGTTAATATATTTTTGAAAAATTGTACTTAACTTATGGTATTCTTATCAATTTACCATGCTTTGATTAGGTTGGATAATAACATCAACAACGATAGTGTGTTATACCTTACAAATCTATATTATTAAAACTGAAGTACAAAATAAAAATAAAAAAAATTATTTTCAACAAATTTATTACATCTTTTATTTCTTTATTTTCATTCATCTTAATTAATTTATTAATTGATTCTTTCCAAATAATTTGACAGCATTTATTATAAATATACAAAATATAATTTATTTCTTTTAAGTGCTTTATTATAATTTTACATTTTTTTTATTTTTTCACTCTTTCAAACTACTTTAATAATTGTATTTACCATAATAATTTGACATCATTTATTTTACGCATTAACTATAATAATTTCACATGTTTGAATAAAAATATTCCATTAGTGCAAGAATTCAAATCGGTTGACAAAGAATTACTTTTTGTTTACATAATCAGTTAATCATGGACATTCAATTTTTTTTGGTTTTTTATTTATTTTAAAATAAACTTTGTTCGGATATTATAATATTTTGGACGTGATTCAAGTTGGATTCTTCCGAAAACTGATGGGTTCGTAGAAACCTAAAAAATATCTATATAACCTGTATACATGTTTAAAAATATTAAATAAGTTATAAAAATAAAAAACTAATTTTGCGCGAGCACGCATGTCAAGCTCTAGTTGTATATTAATATTAGTGTTTATTACAATTTCAGTGCATAAGATTTTTTTTTTAATTAACAAGATGTAAAATAGTTGATAATGTATGCGATCACACCAATTGGCAGCTAAAAAAAAAGCCATGACCTAACAATCTACACACTCTAGTATCTACATTGAGCTTTGATTGAACCGAATATATGATCAAGTTAACTATATCGATTATACATTTTTGCAAAAGAAAAAAAAAATCAATTATATTTTTGTAGCAACGACTAATTGTCTTACAATAACTTATAAATCATCGACTATCAGTCTATTTGAATAATCAGTTTATTTTTTCTCGACCCACTTTATTGGCTCTTTCCTCAATTTTTTGCGTGAAACTTAAGTCAAACTCCACTTCCCCTGATAGATCCAAACCAAGCTTTTTATCTAAAAATAGGCATATTGTGTGAAACTATTTATTTGATATACAGTAGAGACAAGTAGACAACAACAAAGAACTGAAAGTGGTATGTCTTTCTCTTTTAACTCGTAAGAAAAGGAAAAGAAATTTCAATCACATTGGTAAACTTCTTTGACGGGAAATGGTCAATCATGTTTCAACGATCACAAGAGTTACCCAACCTTTTATTTTTTGGTCAAATTGAAAATGCACCACTATACTTCGAACCTAATATATATATAAACCTACCTACACACACCACAAAGCCTCTATTCATCATCCCAACGATCTTGTCTAATTTCATCTCACAGGAAAAAAGAAAATGATCTCTAGGGTTTTTGACTTCATGAAGAAATCCAAATCCATCCAACTAAACAACAACCTATTCCTGGATCTTCTCTCTTCTTCATCAACAAACAAACCCAAAGCTTTGCATGATGTCTTCATCAACCACAGAGGATCCGACACAAAGAGAAACCTCGCAACTTTGCTTTACGACAACCTCAATTCCCGTAACTTACGTCCATTCTTGGATAGCAAGAACATGAAGCCTGGAGATAAGCTTTTTGATCATATCAACCGCGCCATTCTCACTTCTAAAGTCGCTGTAACCGTGTTTTCTCCCAACTATTGCGATTCTTATTTCTGTTTGCACGAGCTTGCTCTTATAATGGAGTCCAAGAAAAGGGTTATACCCATATTTTTCGACATCAAACCTTCACAACTTGATGTTATGATCGAAAAGGTGACATGTTCTGATCATGAAATACAACGGTTTAGATGGGCTCTTCAAGAAGCTAAAGATACCGTTGGGCTTACGTTCGATTCCTCTGAAGGGTACTTTTGAGTTTACATTCTATATAACTTCTCATTTAACTAACGAGTTCTTCTTCTTCTTTTTTGGCGCATTTTAGGAACTTATCGGAGGTTGTTACAATTGCATCGGATGTTATCGTTCAGAGGTTGGTGGAGTTAGAGGCTGAACATGAAGATGTTTTGGTGATGGAAGAACTTTAATTAATTCCAAATCAACATATATTATTTTTTTAAAGTTCCTATGATTGATTAATTTGATTGATTTCATTCATGCACATTTATACTTATCGATAGAAGAGGCAGCAATTTTTTAATGAGGATTTCTAATCTTCATAATTCTTTGTAATTTTTGTGTGTGTGGCAAGTAGCTTTGTAAGCTTAACAAAGATAATAACATTCTCTCTTTCTAATACCGCAAATGTTTGTTATAGAGTATAGACGTTACAAATACCATTTTTCACTTCTTTTTCTATACGTACACTTTTTGGAACCCTGGTCTACCGTCTACAGAAGGATCAAGGTTTTGGTGCATGATAAAGTTTAGTTTTACATCTTTGTATAGACAATAATAAGCCCAAGACCTCTTACTCTCTTCTTTCATTTAGCTCATCTTGATCAGTAGTGTTTGGCCTTAACATCTCCAGCTCTGACCATAAAGCTCTTAACTTTCCCAATTGTCTTGTAAACTCCATGTCCTCTTGAACTAAATTGTTGATTGCCCGCTTTACCTCAAACACCCTACTCAAATTTGAGATGTTCTCATACACCTTTTTGAGTGTATCCACATAACCTTTGCTTTCTCATAGAAACTATAAGACTCCAAAATTGAGGGATCCAACGAACTTTGGAGAATGGACATCACAAGCATGTCTTCTTGTATCCACTTGTCATCCTCGTTTGTGGTATCTTACTCATCATCTTCATCTTGAGTAATGAGCTTTGGAGCTTCACCAGACGTGATATGTCCCCACAAACCCTTACTTCCCACAATAGTCTTCACCAACCGAGATCATAAGAGGTAGTCCCCCCCCCCTCCCCCCTTGAGTGTAACAGGAACCACAACCTTGTTTTTTCCTATCTTGAGTCTTCAACGAAGTATGAGATCTAAAGTCTTGAGTCTTCTTGTGAATCAAACCCAAATTATGAGCAACCTGACTCTGATACCATGAAATATTTTAGATAATCTGAGGTTTGATGATTGTTTAGAAAGATTGGGAAGAGAAACGATTAACAACTACTAAGTCTAATAGGTAATCATGATTAAGAGTCTAGGAAAAGTTTATGAATTGTCTCATTATTATTAATGCTAGACATTACAATATATATGAGGGTAATACAAGGGTTTCTAGAAAACTAAAGGAAGAGAAACATGTGGCTTTGGTTAAGCCAATGAGCGCCTAATTCAAACCAAGGAGGGATGGCCATGCCAATGGTATCAGCATTTTTGACAATATGCTGATTCTTTCCAGCTTGTGCCAGGCTGTCCACGCGGCCTTATCCTTTCTTTCCAACGAATGGATAAGGGTAAACCTCTTTGGTAAGTGTCCGGGTAACTTCTCTTTACCCGGATGAGAATTTACCTTGGCTGAGGTTTTGGTCGACCTAGACCTGTACGGACTGTACGGTCATGGTCAATCCAAAACCTTCTCCTTCTTTCCTTCTCTTCCTTAACCCAAATAAGAACCTCAACTTAACATCCTTTGCACATCTTCTTCTTCATATTCAGATGATACATGATCAGACATAACAAATAATGATATTTCTAAAAGTAACAGAATAATTTACATAGTAAAAAATATAAAATATCAACTCTGATCTTATTTTAAAGATATTTGGAAAATATCCTATTTATTAACTTTTTAATTTTAAAATACACTTTTATTCTTAAGAGGTGCTTACCAGATTTAACTCTAACGATAGAATTTAATAACTAAACTTTGTAAACTATTGAGCTAAATATTAAGATTTATGTTTGGCTAAATATTTCAAATTTTATTTTTTAAAAATCATTTTATTTTTATATCAACAGGGAAATTTTACATAGCAAAGTTATATTTTCTATATAATATATGAAAACTCACTAATAGCCAGCCACTACAAGAAAACATATTGTTTTCTACAAAGGAATGCGTCAGATTTGTTTGAAAATTTTCATTTTCGACGAAACAAAATCGTCAGTTCTATCTCGTCAAAAAACAATTCGTCGAAATTTCTCCGAGTTATCTTACGAATTTTCGATGGATAAATTTCTGAGTAAATACCGACAAATATTTTCAGTCAGAATTATCCTAGGAATATTATCGGTCAGTTTTTTTTAATTATTTTTAAAATATAAAAATATAATATTTGAATGAATAATTTTTTTTAATAAATATAATCTTTTATAATAAATATTTTAAGTCTTTTATATAAAAATAAAAAAAAAAATATAATTTGGAAAATGTTTTATAATATAATTATTTAAAATTTTTTATTAGATTTAAGAAAAAACTTTAATATTTTTATAAATTGAAAAAAATATTAAAGAACTGAATTTTTTAAAAAAAAATTTGAAAAACATAATATGTTTTATAAATTGAAAGTTTTTTTAAAAAAGTGAAAAAGTTTTTTTTTTAAAAAAAGTTTTAAAAAAATGCTTTATAAATTGAAAATTTCTCTTATTTAAAAACGTTTTTATATATTCTAAAAACAAAAAAAAATTCTTGAAAAAACGTAAATATGTTTTAAAACAACAAAAATAGTAAAAAAAATGAAAAATCATAAAACAAGTTAACAGTTCTAACAAATCTAACCTTAAATCCTTAATCAACCAACCTAACTCATTTCTAACATTCTAATCCCTAAAATATATCAATGCTAATAACCTAACACATATACAAACTAGCATATTTTATTATTGGGAGGATAATAGATGACTAACATGATTTAAGAAGAGTTTTGGGGAATGATTCTCGGATGTTCTTTGGTTGAGATAGAGAGATAATAGATATATTTTAGAGTATGAGAGTGTTGAGAAATTTTTTCAATTTTTTTGTTATATTTCTGACTACAGTCGACAAATTGTCAAAAAATTTTTAACACTCATCTTATTTTAATGATATTGGGATAATTTCCTATTTACTATTTTAAAATTTAAAATACACTTTTATTATCTACACTTGACTGACCTATATGTATTAAGACCTTTTTACCAGATTTAATTTTAATGAAAGAATTTAACAACAAAATTTTGTAAATTACTGAGATAAATATTAAGATTTATGATTGGCTAAATATTTCATTTTTTTTAAATCATTTTATTTTTTTATATCAAGAGAGAAATTTTATATAGCAAAGTTATATTTTCTATATAATATGTGAAAACTCACTAATCACCCACTAGAGGAAAATATATTGTTTCCTACAAAGGATTGCGTCAGAATGTTTTTTGGAAAATTTTATTTCCGATGAAAAAAATCTTCGGTTCTATCTTGTCGAAAAAAATTCGTCAAAATTGCTTCGAGCTTTCTTACGAATTTTTGATGGATAAAATTTTAATAAATAACGACAAATATTTTCAGTTAGAATTATCCTACAAATATTATTCGTCAAAATTTGTTTAATTAAAATATTAAAATGAATCATTATTTAAAAAAAAATTATAAGCGTTTATAATAAGTATTTATAAGTAATTTATACATATATATAAAAATAAAATTTGAATTTTTTTATGTTTTAATCATTTTAAAAATGTTCAAAAAATTTAATAATTTTTTAAAAAATATTTATCAATTAAAAACAATATTGAAGAATTTAT
>CAJHQQ010005588.1:0-15723 GCA_905132885.1 Moricandia moricandioides
AACATTTCAATACTTAGTTTTTAAGTTACAGTTCATCTACTTTGAACAGAAATATCTAAGATAGTACTACAAAAACATTTTGTCACAAAATAGTAAGAGAAAAATGACAAAATTAAATTTTATTAAATAGTGTAAATATACGTTTATATCTCTTGGATTAACTAATATTGACTTAAGATTTGGTTAGAGTTTTGAAGGTGAGATTTAAAATTTTTAAAAAATATTAAAATTTTTAGAATAAAAAAACATCTATTTCAGTCTTTTTTTTAGAATAATTTTGCAACAAAAACTTAAAAAAATACTATTTGAGAGAACTAGTATACTTTAAATTTTATAATAATTTTACATTAGGACGCTTGTTTAATTAAGGTTTAAATTTATTTTACAAATGAAAATATATTTAGAGAAAATTACACACTCAAAGACATATTACATTTGCCACACACATTATTGTTGTCTAATGAACTAGACACCCCTTAACTCTAACTACTCGTGGCCAAATGAAAACCAAGCAAAATACATGTTCAAATGCCAAAAAGTGAAGTAACCTTAATCCTCTTTACCATCTTTCCTCATGGATACTATCATCACACTAACTCCAAGTTCCTAAAAACTGATTTCCCTCTCGTTTCTCTCATCATTGGGGGGAGGGAGCGTGATCTCTAATTGATTTCTCATTTCTAATTTCGAGAATTATATGTTACGGATAATGGAAATTATGTGGTGGATATGGAATTGGAGAGACATATGTGAGATTTGGATTTGACGAGCTCTCGTGGTGTAAAAGAGAAAGACGATGTCGGGATAGCATCTCCAAACCCTCCCTTTGCGTCTATGTGGTGTAGAAGAGAAAGACGATGTCGGGATAGAGTCTCCAAACCCTTCCTTTGCGTCTATGTGCTCCAGCTCTTCGTCCTCAACCGATGATGGTAGGGTGAAGAATGGCGTTGATACATTGGCTGTGACGGAGATATTTTCCCTGTTCGTTGTTTGAACGCCAGCGTCAGAGGAAAGCAACAGAAAATAACAAACATGACGGAGAAATAGTAATGCTTAGATGTTATATGATTGTCGCCGGTAACTGTCGCTGGTGGCCGTTTCACCATTTTTATCAGCGCTATAAAAATTCAGCAGTTCACGCAAGTGTATTCATGTGCCGCTAGCGTTCACTTTTTGCATCTTCAGATTCAGAATTCTGATTAGATTTCCTTATATTTTTTGATCGTAAGTCATTAACGCTGCGTTCAGTAAACAAACACGGCTATTGTAAATCTGTTTCTTTTGCTTTCAAAAGATATAACTTTATAAAATCGAAATCTTTTCAACAAATAGCTCTTCTTCTTCATTAAAATTATATCTTGAGTTAAAAAGAAAATTACAAAACAAAACAAAAGTTCAGAATATTGTCTTTTATTTCAAAGATGGAAGCTTTATTCATATTGTGATCTGGAGGGTTTTAATGGTGCTTGCAAACATATCTCTGCGTTCTAAGTTTCCACCACTACAATCTCCATACGCTTCCACATTCAACAACCTTTTACTCTCCCTTAGAAAATCTTCTTCCATCTTTTGCTCCAAGCCCTCCTACTCTCCTTCCTCTGGAGATGACGGTGCCACAAAACCGCGGAAGTTATCAGAGCAGTCATCGTGGGAAGTAAAAGATTATGATGGTAATGATTATCACTACAGTCGTGGCGTCGAGTCAGATAATGTTAACATAGCTATGGGAGCAAGAGCCGGCATGATCGATGATGTATTCATCGGAGACTTCCATGGCTAAGATTGTTAAGTCCAAAGAACTTAATTTAATCTTCATATTGGTTCTGGTAGAGTTAACAAAGTTGTAATAATCCAAAGAACTTACTTTAATCTTCATATTGGTTCTGGTAGAGTTAACAAAGTTGTAATAATTTTACCTTGCAGCTGATATTGTGTTTGTATATCGTCAAAAGGCAACAAGGTCCCTTGAACATCTTCAAGGAGATTACTAAATTGCTCCAAAGTTTATGGTAACTTGTGTTCTACAAAATAGAAGTTATTTTACTGATTATCTTGTTTCATTTGGCAACAATTAAAACCAAAAATCCAATTCTGAAGTCTGATAGCGTCTACGATAATAAATCCTATTTTGTTTGTTTCTTTTATCCACAATTCATTTGTAGTTTATGTGTTTCAGAACGCATGAATATTTTTTTTTGCAACATATGCGTTTACATTTTATTTATCCACAAGCATTTCATCTATAACTGTGTAATGCACTCACAATTTATCTCTGGATATTACTATTTTTTCTTCTATGATATACTATTTTCATAATTCAGTGGTTAAAATAACACCATCCACAACTCATTAGTTTAAATTACACCGTCTATATCGTTCAGGTGACTTTTTCCACTTAATTCAATTTTAAAATATCAATATTATATATGAATCTCAAAAAATAGAATTTTTTTTTATAATTTTTAGACACTAATGTATAATTATCAACATATCTTTTACAATCAGCTTAGCTCTATGTCTACATCTATTCGCAAGACACTTTATTCATCATTTGTCATGTTCTTACTAAAATAAATATTTAAATGTAGAAATAAAAAAGTTACAATGAATATAGCAACCACATTTGTTTATGTATTTCTAAGTTAAAATACAAACAAATAAAGATACAAAAGTCAATGAATAATAAAAAAAATTGAAAAAATAATAATACAACTTCTATCATATTCGTCAAGTCTTTTTTGATCAAAAACAAAGAAGTAACAACCATTGGATCAAAAATAAGTATAAAAATCATGTGGCTAATACTCAATATCACTTACCTATAAAACAAACAATATTCAATGTCTAAACTAAACTAACAAAAGATAATATTTACCTTCATTTTCTCATCTAAAAACTAACTAGTTTACTAAATGACAAATGGCATAATAGTCTGAAATCAGCATTGAAACCAATATTTGTGTACCTCAAGCAATAAGTGTCTTATTGGGTAAAATAAAATAAAAGTGTCTAAATATGTAACTCATTCATCTTACAATACTAAAAGTTGAATATGCTCAAATTTTAAGCAATTCATATCATCTAATAAAATGTCCAATGAGTAAGTAGTATACTGCCATGTCATGCTTAATCGAACATAATCATAAACGGACATCTTTATTTGGGCTGATAATAATGTTTCCATTTAAAATACAGCTCATCTCTTCTCCAAAAAAAAGAACCAATCGTCTCCGACTTCTCTACTTCTCCATTATCGTTCCAAATCTCTACGTTTTCGCCGTTTTTGACACTCATTCAATTCAATATGTTATCCCTCCAATTATCTTTGTTTCTCTCCTATATAAAATCCTTTCGTGGAATCTTTCGTCTAACAAAAAAAATCTACAACCTCCACAGAAGAACATCAAGCTATGGCCATGAAAGTTGTTAAATCCTTGGGAAAGTTTTCTGATTGGGCGACCCAAACTAATCCTCCGTCTATGGATCCCTCTGATCGGGTTTGTCCTCATCTTTTATATCATTAGGTTTCAGTTTAATGGAGATATTTGTTTGATAGCATTGTAGAATTTTGAGGTTTCAATATGCATTGACTGGAATCGTGGATGTTGTTTCACAGAGAAACTCTCAGGAAAGTTTAAGAGCTATTGGATTGAACCATTATGATTCAAAATGAAATTCAACAAAACTTCAATACTTTCTTGGAGTGTTTCTTTGATAAATAAAAGAGGAGGTGGAAGACAATATTGAGAAACTTGAGCTTGAGCTCCGCAAATACAAAAACAAGATGTGGTATTTCTCTAGAAGCTGTCGAAGCCCTGTGTTATACATTCCTTTCTTTATTAAATAGTCTCATGAAACAACTAATTTTCTAAATAAACCACTGCATCATCATCCGATATATTGAAGTGAAAGACGATTCTCTGTAAATGATCAGTCTTTACATACTATGAAACTGAGAATCACACTTTACAAAGTAGAGATAAAATCTTCTACTCACAGGCTCGATTCTCATCCTATTACAGTGGGACCTTTATTCCAGCAGAGTCTATGAGTTATGATCAGTCTTTACATGCTGGAAATGAAAAAGTATTGACTCCAGAGGTATGTCTATGAAGTTTCCTTCCTCTTCCAGAGTTGGCATCCAAAAATAAAAAGGAGAAGAAGCAGAAGGCCAAAAATTCCCAGAATCCCAGATTATCAGCTACATCCTCAAATGTTGACAATCTAGCTGATTCATGCAATGAGAAAAGTCAGAGCTTAATTATTCCCATGACAGATTCAGTTTCTCAGTCCTCAGCGATGAATCAAGTGACATTTTATAGACTATCTTATTTCCTGGCAGTACCTGTTTCATCGATGCACTATTAGACTTGTTGTTACCTTGATTTATCATATTAAATGTCATATCTCTCTATCTCTAATATATATATGTATTATATATATAACTGACCTTTGTAGATAATATGTAGGTAGTTTTGTAGATGTTGGTTTCACATAAGTAGATGCAAAATCAACTGTACAATGCTGTCAATGGTCATGTCGTTAAAGAAGGTAAAAGACTTCAATTGGCTTTTGGTCGAATTATTGAGAAATCCAGCAAGTAAAATCCTGATTCTCTATGGGCAAGCTTCTAAGAGGAGAAAGAAAAGGCAATCCGTGACCATTCACATCAAGTTGTGAATGGAGCGACAAACTTCATGAGCAAGGAAATGTAGTGGAAGAGAAAACCACAAAGAAAGTATTTACTGCAATTGTTTCAGCCATAGCACGTGCAGTAACTCCAGCTATTGAAAAAAAAAAACAGATTATAAGTTAAAATGAAGCAACAAAAAAAACACACAAAAGCATGTAAGAGAGATATATGTGTTAAAATCTAGAACAAATCGATCATAAATCTTGAATCTTGAGGATCTTCGTGAAGTGGTGAGCTCTTGATATGTCGAATGTTGTGGTGCTTGGAGATTTCTGTTCCGTGTAATGGTGAGAAGATGATGATGATGATGTGGGAAGGATAGAGGATGAAGACGAAGTGGACTCGAGGTTGTAGGGTGGAGGATCTGTGTGAGTATAAGCACAATTGACGCCATTGATGGTGGTGAAATAATTATAATGAAGTTTGTGGTTTTAAAACTCAGATTGTAAGGCTAGAGAAACCATAGCAGTTGGAATTCTCAAATTTTGTAAACTGTTTTTGTGTTTTAAACAAAAAATATGTAAACTATATTTTTGATTCATGAATTATTCTCAAAAACATACAAAACATTAATCAAATGGGTTTCATCAGATTAAAGCTATACCTTCTTTAAAAATATTATGTTAGAAAATAAACACAATAATCAAAATAAATTCATGGAACTTCAGACCTCAGACAGGCAAGCCCTCGAGGTAATTTTGATTTCACCTTTTTAAAAAACAAAATTTGTAGAGGTAATACAAATTCAAGTGGATTATAGTTTGGCAACAGTGTTGATTATCTTATATCTCTATAATTTACAAATTTCAGAGACTTTTTAAGTCGGGTTTGAAGATCTCTCTATACTTTTCTTCAGGTCATTAAGTACCATGTTTGAGTAAGTAACTGAGCACATAAGTGAGAGTTATTGGTTCCTCTATTAGAAAATCCAAATTAAATAAGTATTATTAATTCTTATAATTTTAATATCTATATTGAAATCATGTGTTATTGATTTCATGATTTATAAATTCTAATTTAAATCATGTGTTATTCAATCATCTCGATTTACTAATAAATTTAATTTTATAACAGATTTGAATGGATTTTTTTGTTAAAAATACAAAGATTCAAATTCGAGGGAAAACTTCCAAATTGGTAAATACTAATTAAAATTCATATGTTAGATTTAAAAATCACAATATTTTACATTGATTTGTAAATACTGTATAGATTTCAAAATACACTAAATTACATAAATCAATAAAGGGTGTTTTGCAAAAGTGACTCAAAATTTTAACTCAAATGCAAAACTAACTCACCATTTTTTTTGAAACTTTTATTTGCCTTATTCACCCTAAATTTTAGAGTTATTCACAAAAATGCCCATTGCTTTTTTTTTTTTTTAAAATAAGTCTTTTACTCTATCATGCTTATCTTCACCAAATATTTACAATATTGCCATTGCCATCAATCTCCAAACTACCATGAACAACCAATTTGAAGGTCTTAATGACAAAAAAACGAACTTTTCTCTTACTATTTCATTTGTTGTGCATTCAAACCACATGTCTTTCATTTTCCTTAAGAAATCATTCAAAAAACCCAAGATTTTTATTCTAAACTTTGTAATGTTCATAGAGTAACGGATTGGTAGCTTGAGTATTGAAGTTCTGTGTGCTTGGAGAAGCCTAAGCAAGTTATCTAATGGTCCAAGGTATGAAATCGATATTGTTTTTCAGATCTGTTCGCGAAGAAGACTTCTAGAGAAGTCTTCTGGTCAATGCATAGGTTAGTTTTGAAATTGACCTTTTGCGTGTTTTGACTAGAAGACTTCCCCATCAGTCTTCTAACTTTCCTTTGATTACAAAAAAAACAAGCAAAACCGAGAAGACTTCCCTAGCAGTCTTCTCGGATAAACAGGTTGGTTTTGCAATTGACCGAAATTTGTCAGAAATTTGACTTCTAGGGAAGTCTTCTTTTTTATAACATGAAGTCTTCTCAGCGTCGCCAGAAGTCTGCCTGGGTTACTTTTGCAATTGAGAATTAATAGCAAAACATTAAATATTAATGAGAAGACTTCTCCAGAAGTCTTCCAGCGGAAGACTTCTCTAGACGTCTTCTCAAGTTTTATTCCGGGTTTCTGGTCAAACATTTAGTAACGAGAGAAGACTTCTTAAGAGGTCTTCCGTCGGAAGACTTCTAGAGAAGTCTTCTCAATAATATTTAATGTTTTGCTATTAATTCTCAATTGCAAAAGTAACCCAGGCAGACTTCTGGCGACGCTGAGAAGACTTCATGTTATAAAGAAGAAGACTTCCCTAGAAGTCTTCCGGCGGAAGACTTCTAGGGAAGTCTTCTACAGAAGTCAAATTTTTGACAACGATCGGTCAATTGCAAAACCAACCTGTTTATCCGAGAAGACTTCTAGGGAAGTCTTCTCTGGGAATTTGAGAATTTTTCAAAATAAAAAGTAAGCCAATATTTACAAAGGAAGACTTCTCAATATGTCTTCTACAGAGTAGACTTCTAGAGAAGTCTTCTTTCGTAAATTTACAATTGCAAAAGTGACCTGAACGGAAGACTTCTTCTCTGTGGATGACTTATTTAGAAGTTTTCTTCAGGGTAGACTTCTTAAGAAGCCTTCTACGTCAATCTTTATTAAACTTCAATTAGCTAAACGTAGAAGACTTCTTAAGAAGTCTTCCGTAAGAAGACTTACGGAAGACTTAAGAAGTCTTCTGTAAGAAGACTTACGGAAGACTTACGGAAGACTTCTTATGAAGTCTTCTCAGTTTTTTTTTTAATATGATGTTGTGCGTTTGCTAATGTGTTTTAATTTGATTTTTTCAGATGATGCTTCAGTTACCTGTTGTTTACGGAGAATGGTTGATGAAAGATAATTCTTGGAATTTTGTGGTTGATAATGTCAAAGGAGCGAGAATGTTCTTTTTGAGTGATGGTTCTACATATGATGAACTTGTTGAAATGGCTGTAGAAGATTTTAACCTGGATAAGAATGCTGAGTTTGTGGATTTAACCTACGTGTTACCAGACGCAGTAATGCAACAAATAGCTCATGATACTCTTCCTATTCATGTTACAAGTGATAGACAAGTTCAGAACTTGATCAAGATAAGTAAAAAACATGTTGTACGTCTTTGTGTATCAAGCTGAGGCAAGATGAGGAATGTCAATGATGCCAACGCTGAAGGAAACCTAGCTGTTGAAGGAGAAGAAGAAAATTGAGGTGAAGAAGAAATTGAAGTGGAAGATGATGATAATTTGCCTCAAAATATAAATGATGAGGAGGAGAAGTATGTTTCTGAAGTGGATGATGAGTTTGGAGATTACAGTGAGTATGGAAGAGTTAAGGAAGAGGAAGAGGAAGAGGAAGAGGAAGAGGAAGAGGAAGAAGAAGAGGAAGAGGAAGAGGAAGAGGAAGAGGAAGAGGAAGAGGAAGAGGAAGAAGATATATGTTTTGAGAATTTCAAAGAGACATATGCTAATGAAGGATAAAGCTCGAATGGGATAGTTGACACCAATATCTATGTCAGCCAGAGTTTTATCACTAAAGCGGCATTGGTTTCAGAGTTGCGGTTGAAAGCGGTGAAGCATAAATTCTCCTTCAAAATATACAAGACCACTAAAAACACTACTTCTTAAAGTCTTCGGTAAGTCGTCTGGATGTTTTTTGTAAGTCTTCTGGAGGGTATCTTCTTAAAGTCTTCTTGAAGTCGTTTGTAAGTTGTCTGTTAATCTTCGGTAAGTCGTTTGTAAGTCTTCGGTAAGTCGTCTGGATGTCTTCTGTAAGTCTTCCGGAGGGTATCTTCTTAAAGTATTCTTGAAGTCGTCTGTAAGTCGTCTGTTAGTCTTCGGTAAGTCGTCTGGATGTCTTCTGTAAGTCTTCCGGAGGGCATCTTCTTAAAGTCTTCTTGAAGTCGTCTGTAATTCGTCTGGATGTCTTATGTCTTATGAACTTACGTTCTTATGAACTTATGTCTTATGAACTTATCTTATGTCTAATGAACTTATCTTATGTCTTATGTACTGTGTTTGAATAGGTTCCTTCATTAGAATTAGAATTATGTACAAAATATTAGTTCAAAGTTACAAAAGATTAGTTCAAGGTTACAAAAGATTAGAATTAGAATTATGTACAAAATATTAGTTCAGTCATACATATCCAAGCCCTCAATATCGGTTTCTCCATTGTTGCCAGGGGTCTCATTAAATAGGTCAGTAGCCATCTTCTCCCTAATGCTCTTGACGTTCTTATCAGATAAGCCAGGAGGAAATGATTCCATTCCAAGAGCATGACACTCAATGTATTTCAAGGTGAACACACCACAATTACCAGCACGACATTGAGGTACTCCGTCAGACACTCTCGCGTATGTGAATGGCTATAGTGTGTATTTCACACGCTCTTCGACGGAGGCAGCACATTCCACAAGCAGATATGGTAGGATCTTGGCAAAAGGCTCCATTAAATCAGCGAGTTGAGCAGGTCTAATATGGTTTATAATACTGTCCCAGATGGTGATGTGCCTGTTTGGAATGGAAACCCAAATAGCAATCCAGTGATCATTCTTGAAGTTCACTGGCGCATAAATGTCATCCACATCCGATCCCCAAAACTTATTTGTTTGGCAAAATCTGGGTAGTATACCAGCATTAAAAATCCTAACTCCCTGCAGGGAGCAACCTTCCTAACCCGTTTGCATCGGGATCTGATCTCTTAAAGTCTGGGTACTTGAACGTCCACATTCTGCTAAACACGTGATCAAGAATGCAAAGCCTCTCGCTCCTAAAGTGCTCTGGATGCCTCTGAAACCGCTGCCTCAGTAAATTGATATAACCATCCATATGCTGCATTGAAAACATATCAAGGCATAAGACTTCAAGAAGACATAACAAGTCAGAAGACTTTCCCCGGAAGACTTCCGGAAGACTTCCAGAAGACTTCTTCCGGAAGACTTCCAGAAGACTTCATTCCGGAAGACTTCCAGAAGACTTCCAGAAGACTTCTTCCAGAAGACTTCCAGACGACTTCCAGAAGACTTCCAGAAGACTTCCACAAGTAAACCTTAAAAATCTTACCGAGTCGTGGAGCCATTTTAGGGGTGTTCGGATGGTGGAATACCACAGACTTGGCCCCGGTGGTCTTTTATCAAAAGCTATTCTATGACTCCTGAAAACAGCAAAACTAGATCAACAAACAACAACAACCAACTTAATGTTCTGTGGGAGATTAGTACTTACGATTTTTTTTTCAAAAATTCAATAAGCAACTTATTCTTATTTTTTGTCAAGGGGAGCAAACGTATCATAGCCAAGAACCAGCCTTCTTGTTCAGCACGATCCACTTTGGCTATGTTGTTGCCCTGATAAGGAGACTGCTGTGATGCAGCAAGCTTCCTCTCTTGTTCACTCTTTCCCCTGAGGTATGCCATGGTATCATCTTTCTTTATCCGGCGTCTCTCCTCCACCCTATCCAAGTCTAATTTAGTTGGCTCAGTTTTGTCCATAATGACAACACTTGGATCTTCCACCTCCGGGAGCCGAGGTGCATTGATGCTACTCATTTGTTTTTGGTCAGTGTCTTTGTTGACACTTCCTGATTTCTTCCCATTCACACTCTCACTCTGCAAATTCGAGTTCAAAGAAAAGAACAAAAAAACAGAAAATTAAAAAAAGCAAGAAGAAAAGACAAGAAAAAAAAAAAGAGAAAAAACAAAAAAATAAAAAAAAAAAACAAAGACAAAAAAGATAAAAAAAAAAAAGAAAAAAGCAGTACAGAAAAAGAAACACAAATAAATATATATATATTATTTAATGATTTATATTATTTTTATATATATTATATTATATTTATTTTATAAAAAATAAAAAAAAATAGAAAAAAATAGAAAAAAATACAAAAAAAAGAGAAAAATAAAAAATAATATAAAAAAAATAAATACAAAAAATATAACATATGATAAAAAGAAAAGAAATACATAAAAAGAAGAATAAGAGCAAAAAAAAAAAATAAAACCATTATATATATTAAAGATACAATTAATAGTTGTATAAAGAAAATAAAAGAATGAAAACAGTATGATGATAAAAGATAATATAAAAATAAAGTAGAGAATAAATAAAGATATAAGTCATCGATACGAAATAATAAGTGTAAGTCAAAGTATAGAAGAGAAAAAAACAAAATAAAGAAAGAAAAATCGATCATTCAAAAATAACATAAAAAAAAAAAAAAGATGTGAAAATAAAAAATCTTATATAAGGAAACTAAGATGAAAAAAAAGATATAAGAAGAAAAAAAAGAAATTACTAAAAAGGAAAAATATAAATATAAAACCTTGTAGGGATTAAATAAGAATAGGTAGTATAACATGATAGATGTAGGAGTAATACAAAGTTCATAGGTACTTAATTGATGGAAAAAAAAAAAAACGACTAGAAAAGAAATGTGAATAGTATTAACAATAACAAGTAGAAGAGCACTAAAAAGAATCGAAAGAATATAAACAGTTTTAGGAAACAGGATAAAAGAACTCAGACAATATAGTAAAACAATAGAATATGAAGATCTAAGTAGTACTCGATATCACATAAAAAATGTAAAAAGATCAATGTGAAAAGAAATAAATAGATTAGTTGAACAGAGTACAAGAGAAAGACAACGAGAAAAAAAATATTACAAAGTTAAGTAATATTCCGAAAAATAATCAGTAAAGGAAAGATATAGAAAGTCGTAAAATATATAAAACTAACTACAACAAACATCAGAAATGAAATAAATTATAAGGAAGGAAAACAAAGTAAAAGTGAGCAATATATAAGTGAGACAAAGGTTCGCAATTCAAAAAAATGAAAACAAAGTGTACACATATGCACAAAGTGAACAAGGTGTATATCACAATCAAGTCAAATGCTAAACGAATGATATCCGATGCCATTATAACAGAATGGAAACAATGTACATCCATAATCAAATGAAACAACAGGTTCGAGTTTCACATCTTATATCTTAGTATTTCCTCTTCTTATGTTGATTTTTGCGAGAGGTTTCAATACTCCCATTCGTGTGCAGTATTATCCTGGTTCTGAAACTGTGAGTTTGAAGTCATTGTGGTTGGATTCCACCATTCTTACTCACAACAGCTATCAATTCCTAGCTACAGCAAGAAGCTTGATTCGTCCTTAGGCACTTGGCCCAAGACCCATCCAGTCATAACATTCGTGCAAGTTCTTGAAACTTTGTTCAACCGATCTTCTTTCTTAAGCCACTCCAACGATACAGAAGAAGAGCCTTAGTCGAGCTGATTCAGAGGGAACATGAGCCTCAGTAAGAAATCCTCTAAAAAATTAAGAAAATTTTGAGGAAGAGGAGCCTCAGTTACGAGACCTCAGTAACAGTGTTTTCTTCCAGGGTCTTCTTTCTTACTTGAACAGGAGCTCAAGAGGATTCCTTCCTTTGACAATAGTGATATAAGTGGATGATTTTGGAGTTGAGTCCCATTGGCTTAGTACCTAGTCGAATTGCCTGGCCATACAACTCTTTGCCCCACTTCATCTTGCGTTTCACTCCACCACAATATATGAGATTCACAGAGGTTCAAATCTGCCTCATCGGAGTTTATTCATTGTCCACTACGGAACAATTCAGCAAGCTCCTGTCACCAACTAGAGTTTCACCACAGAGATGACGTTGGTATTTCAAAGTCATCGAGTAATTTGGCAGGGAAGTAATGAATATCAATTATAAGATACTGCGACAAAATGCACTACCCATATGGGAAGTTTAGAGTATAGACAGGACTACCTGTGTGCAGATAACCCTCCCTCTTGACTAACATTATTTGTCCTTTATGACCCTTATACTAAGCCAGCAGAGGAGGACCTAGGTGTGTTCGTATGGTGCCAATTCTACCGATATCTCCGATAGCAAAGTCTGGCCAGAAGCGAAGTTAGATCAGACTTGAGTACTTCGAATAAACCATCGCCAATGGTGTAAGATTTTTTGTCAGATCCTTTAGCCTTCACCAGAGTCAGCAAAGGATCTTAAATACGCCAATTCTTCCCACCTATTGGGGTAGGACCTCAAACTCTTGCAAGATATCAATCACTAGCACTGGAAAGGACTAGCCCGTCGTAGTGGAAATGTTGGACTTTCGATTCGCTGATCAATAGAATCCTGTGTAGATGGATTAGGTAATCTGCCATCACCTCATCTAGCGGGTTCATCCCGAGACACTGTTACTAAATGCAATAAGAAGAATAGTTGAGGAGTTGTAAGGGTGATCTCACCAACGCCGGCCACTGATTCACTGCTAGGCGAGCTTGGACCAGAGTCGATAATCAACACCGTACCGAGGTAACGTTTAGTCCATCAATCTCGCTAGAAGCAGGATAAAAATCCTCTGTCTAGTAGTCCGTTACTAGTGTGATTATCACATGCTCAACATAGCTGCATGTGAAGAACTCGGTTGGTAATGGTTCGAATTTACTCATAAGTGAAACCTCAACGGCCTCTGAACCAATGAGACTTTCCACAGCTCGTACTTATACTATCTTGACATCGGGATGTGAAAACAGAACAATATTAAGCTAGACAGTCGCATAGAACGCCCCAAACCAAAGTGTCGAAACTCGCAGAAACTTTTATGAAAGACTCCCACCTAGATGTTCTTCGATCTTCGTCCAGTTACCATCAAGCAGTGGAGAAGCATATCCTTTATCGACAGGGAAAAGTAATACTGGGGGTCCATAGTAATATATCGTCAAAGCTCTTCATTAGGACAATCGGCTCTTCCCGTCTAGGGTGACAACCTCTTCGGGAGGTACTTGGTAACTTCCATTGTAATCAGCCTGCGAAATCACAATGATAATCAAAATCTCAAACATACAAGACACACCAAGCCGAGTTCTATGATCTAACGATACGCAGACTAGTGAAGACCTTTGGAAGACCTTTCGATGACTTCAAAAAGACTTCGGAAGACTTACCGAAGAGCTTATACAGGAGAGACTTACGAAGACTTACGGAAGACTTACAGCTCGGAGCTTACGGAAGACTTCATTGGAAGTCATCGTAGACTTCATGAGAAGAGCTTAATGAGTGACTTACGGCAAGTAACTTTTCCATGGGGGGAAAATAAGTACCCTATTTAGCGGCAACCAAACATCCAGGAGTGAGTTCCATTAAGTCTTTCCGGATGGTTCCATTAGAATCTTCTCGGATGACTTCATGAAAGTCGCAGGATGAGTATCCATGAAGTCTTCGCCGGATGCTTAGCAATGAACACTATTACAGAAATGACTTCCCAGAATAACTTACGGTGATTTTCCATGAAGATTTTACGGCAGAACTTCAGGAGACTTACGAAAAACCCAAAGAATGGGGTTTTTCCCCGAAGCGTCTCTTTGAAGGTTTGGAAAGGAAGAAAAGAGAGGAAATGAAGTCAAGGGGAAGGAAACAGGAACTGAACGGTTTTCAGATCTGAAGTATCAAGAGGACGGTAGATTTCGCAAGAGATTCGTTCCGGAAAATCGTACACGTAAACCCGTAGAAGAGATGTCTAGGGTTTTTCACCAATTTTTTTTTTCTGAGAACCCAAAACAGATGAGAAAAGAAAAAAGTGTAAAAATAATATATCTTAGTATGTACGCGGTAAATTATCAGTGTATAGGAGGAGAATATTATATTTTGTTTTTTTAGTCCGGTCATTTAATTTCAAATTGAAGGTAAACTTAAGTTAGTTGGCTTTGGAAGACTTCTTGAGAAGTCTTACCTGAGTCTTCCGTGAGTCTTACCTATGAAGTCTTATGCTGGCAATTATTGTTAGAAGACATCCCAGGATAGTCTTTCTATTGGAAGTCTTGACTGAAATTCCTAAATTCGAATAGACTATCCGAAAAAACACTTCCTTTAAACATAAAATAACTTCAGGAACATGTTTAAAATCAATTCTTATTAAGGGATCATCTAACACAATATTCGTCAATATTCAATAACAAAAAAAAGGTAAGACGGATTAGATTTCAAAATCTACGCTTCTAAACTACTAACACAAATAAACTACTCATATAGTTGACTAAAATGCCTAGAAACCACAAATGAATAACATGACATCATTATAGACATTAATATCAGTAATCTAGGTTTGAAAAACAATTCAATTTTATGTTGATATACTAATTTTACATTTAATCTACAAATGTTTGTGGTTACACATGATTTTATTTTCCTCTATAAAATATTTTTATGAATTTTAATATATTATTTTAGGATTTAATTGTTTGAAATTAGAAGACTTCTAGAGAAGTCTTCTGGAGAATACGTACAAGGGAAGTCTTCTCAGAGAAGGCTTTCGGAAGACTACTGGACGACTTCACAGGTAGGACGTCGAAGACTTCAGAAGACTTACGCATTTTAGGAGCGGGGAATATATGAATTTTCCAACTGAAATTCAAGCGATGATAAATGTAGTAAACGTCTATCACTGAAGTCTTACTTGAAGTCTTCTAACTGTCATGTTAATATGATTAGAAGACATCCCGGGAAGTCTTCCACTGCGAAGTCTTACTGAACTTCTAATCAATTAACTAACAAAAAAACTTTCCTTAAAGCATAACATAGTAAACTTAGAAAGTGTCAAATCACTTCCTAGAGAGGATTCACTAACACATATTCGCAATTCAAAAAAAAAATAGTTAAAGAAGATGAATTCAAAATACTACGCCAAAACTACCTCAATACTATGCACATATGTTTACTTACCACCCTAAACCAATGAATAAAGTGACTCATTCTACAGTTAATTCATCTAGGTTGAAACAATTTATAATTAGTTGATATATTATTTTACATTATTTATAAATGTTGTGGGTTACATGATTTCAATTCTTTGCTCTATATAATCTATTTTTTATTTTTATAAAATTTATTTTTAGATTATTGTTTGAGAAGAACTTTAACCAGAGAAGTCTTCTGGAGAATACTATTTCGAAGACTACTGGACGATACTCACGGAAGACGTTCGGAA
>CAJHQQ010005589.1:0-15723 GCA_905132885.1 Moricandia moricandioides
ATCACGATGTAAGAAGCTTGATTTGGACTCATAAATCAGTGTAGAATCACCCTGAAGTTGAATCAATATCATTGGAGTTATGATGAAGAAGTTATCCCACTTTTAACCGAAGTGATTCTAGTTTACCCTGTTTGGAGAGTTGGCAATTTCTTCTTGATACTAATAAAACCAGAATGAATCAAGATGTAAGAATCTTGATTTGGACTCATAAATCAGTGTAGAATCACCCTGAAGTTGAATCAAGATCATAGGAGTTATGATGAAGAAGTTATCCCACTTTTAACCGAAGTGACTCCAGTTTACCCTGTTTGGAGATTTGGCAATTTCTTCTTGATTCTAATCAAAACCAGAATGTATCAAGATGTAAGAAGCTTTATTTTGACTCATAAATCAGTGGATAATCACCCTGAAGTTGAATCAATATCATTGGAGTTATGATGAAGAAGTTATCCCACTTTTAACCGAAGTGATTCTAGTTTGCCCTGTTTGGAGAGTTGGCAATTTCTTCTTGATACTAATAAAACCATAATGAATCAAGATGTAAGAATCTTGATTTGGACTCATAAATCAGTGTAGAATCACCCTGAAGTTGAATCAAGATCATAGGAGTTATGATGAAGAAGTTATCCCACTTTTAACCGAAGTGACTCCAGTTTACCCTGTTTGGAGATTTGGCAATTTCTTCTTGATTCTAATCAAAACAGAATGTATCAAGATGTAAGAAGCTTTATTTTGACTCATAAATCAGTGGATAATCACCCTGAAGTTGAATCAATATCATTGGAGTTATGATGAAGAAGTTATCCCACTTTTAACCGAAGTGATTCCAGTTTGCCCAGTTTGGAGAGTTGGCAATTTCATCTTGATACTAATAAAACCGTAATGAATCAAGATGTAAGAATCTTGATCTGGACTCATAAATCAGTGTAGAATCACCCTGAAGTTGAATCAAGATCATAGGAGTTATGATGAAGATGTTATCCCCACTTTTTACCGAAGTGACTCGCAGGTTACCCTGTTTGGAGTTGAACAATTTATATTGATACTAATAAAACCAGAATGAATCCACCGATGTAAGGAGCTTGATTTGGACTCATTAATCAGTGTAGAATCGCCCTGAAGTTGAATCAATATCATAGGAGTTTATGATGAAGATGTTATCCCACTTTTTAACCGAAGTGATTCTAGTTTAATCCTGTTTGGAGAGTTTGGCAATTTCTTCTGATACTAATAAAACCAGGAATGAAGCACGGATGTAAGGAATCTTGATTTGGACTCATAAATCAGGTGTAGAATCACCCTGAAGTTGAATCAAGGATCATAGAGTTATGATGAAGAAGTTATCCCACTTTTTAACCGAAGTGACTCCAGTTTACCCTGTTTGAGATTTGGCAATTTCTTCTGATTCTAATCAAAACAGAATGAATCAAGATGTAAGAAGCTTTATTTTGGACTCATTAAATCAGTGGATAACACCCTGAAGTTGAATCAATATCATTGGAGTTATGATGAAGAAGTTATCCCACTTTTAACCGAAGTGATTCCAGTTTGCCCTGTTTGGAGATTTGGCAATTTCTTCTTGATACTAATAAAACCAGAATGAATCAAGATGTAAGAAGCTTGATTTGGACTCATAAATCAGTGTAGAATCACCCTGAAGTTGAATCAAGATCATAGGAGTTATGATGAAGAAGTTATCCCACTTTTAACCGAAGTGATTCCAGTTTACCCTGTTTGGAGATTTGGCAATTTCTTCTTGATACTAATCAAAAACCAGAATGAATCAAGATGTAAGAAGCTTGATTTGGACTCATAAATCAGTGTAGAATCACCCTGAAGTTGAATCAATATCATTGGAGTTATGATGAAGAAGTTATCCCACTTTTAACCGAAGTGATTCCAGTTTGCCTGTTTGGAGATTTGGCAATTTCTTCTTGATACTAATAAAACCAGAATGAATCAAGATGTAAGAATCTTGATTTGGACTCATAAATCAGTGTAGAATCACCCTGAAGTTGAATCAAGATCATAGGAGTTATGATGAAGAAGTTATCCCACTTTTAACCGAAGTGATTCCAGTTTGCCCTGTTTGGAGAGTTTGGCAATTTCTTCTTGATACTAATAAAACCAGAATGAATCAAGATGTAAGAATCTTGATCTGGACTCATAAATCAGTGTAGAATCACCCTGAAGTTGAATCAAGATCATAGGAGTTATGATGAAGAAGTTATCCCACTTTTTAACCGAAGTGACTCCAGTTTACCCTGTTTGGAGATTTGGCAATTTCTTCTTGATTCTAATCAAAACCAGAATGTATCAAGATGTAAGAAGCTTTATTTGACTCATAAATCAGTGGATAATCACCCTGAAGTTGAATCAATATCATTGGAGTTATGATGAAGAAGTTATCCCACTTTTAACCGAAGTGATTCCAGTTTGCCCTGTTTGGAGAGTTGGCAATTTCTTCTTGATACTAATAAAACCTGAATGAATCACGATGTAAGAAGCTTGATTTGGAACTGATAAATAAGTTTGATCCACCCCTGAAGTTGAATCAAATCAGTAGGGAGTTTATGATGAAGAAGTTATCCCACTTTTAACCGAAGTGACTCCAGTTTACCCTGTTTGGAGATTTGGCAATTTCTTCTTGATTCTATCAAACCCGAATGTATCAGATGTAAGAAGCTTTTATGTTGGACTCATTAAATCAGTGGATAATCACCCTGAAAGTTGAATCAATATCATTGGAAGTTATGAATGAAGAATGTCTATCCCACTTCTAACCGAAGTGACTCCAGTTTGCCCTGTTTGGAAGAGTTGGCAATTTCTTTCTTGATACTAATCAAACCTGAAACGAATCACGATGTAAGAGGCTTTGAATTTTGGACCTGATAAATAAGTTTAGAATCACCCTGAAGTTGAATCAAGATCATAGGAGTTATGATGAAGATGTTATCCCACTTTTAACCGAAGTGATTCCAGTTTTCCCTGTTTGGAGATTTGGCAATTTCTTCTTGATCTAATCAAAAAGAATGTATCAAGATGTAAGAAGCTTTATTTTGACTCATAAATCAGTGGATAATCACCCTGAAGTTGAATCAATATCATTGGAGTTATGATGAAGAAGTTATCCCACTTTTAACCGAAGTGATTCCAGTTTGCCCAGTTTGGAGAGTTGGCAATTTCATCTTGATACTAATAAAACCGTAATGAATCAAGATGTAAGAATCTTGATCTGGACTCATAAATCAGTGTAGAATCACCCTGAAGTTGAATCAAGATCATAGGAGTTATGATGAAGATGTTATCCCACTTTTTACTGAATTGACTCCAGTTTACCCTGTTTGGAGAGTTGGCAATTTCTTCTTGATACTAATAAAACCATAATGAATCAAGATGTAAGAATCTTGATCTGGACTCATAAATCAGTGTAGAATCACCCTGAAGTTGAATCAAGATCATAGGAGTTATGATGAAGAAGTTATCCCACTTTTTAACCGAAGTGACTCAAGTTTACCCTGTTTGGAGATTTGGCAATTTCTTCTTGATTCTAATCAAACCAGAATGTATCAAGACGTAAGAAGCTTTATTTTGACTCATAAATCAGTGGATAATCACCCTGAAGTTGAATCAATATCATTGGAGTTATGATGAAGAAGTTATCCCACTTCTAACCAAAGTGATTCAAGTTTGCCCTGTTTGGAGAGTTGGCAATTTCTTCTTGATACATATAAAACCTGAACGAATCACGATGTAAGAAGCTTGATTTGCACTGATAAATAAGTTTAGAATCACCCTGAGGTTGAATCAAGATCATAGGAGTTATGATGAAGAAGTTATCCCACTTTTAACCGAAGTGACTCCATTTTACCGTGTTTGGAGATTTGGCAATTTCTTCTTGATTCTAATCAAAACAGAATGTATCAAGATGTAAGAAGCTTTATTTTGACTCATAAATCAGTGGATAATCACCCTGAAGTTGAATCAATATCATTGGAGTTATGATGAAGAAGTAATCCCACTTTTAACCGAAGTGATTCCAGTTTGCCCAGTTTGGAGAGTTGGCAATTTCATCTTGATACTAATAAAACCGTAATGAATCAAGATGTAAGAATCTTATCTGGACTCATAAATCAGTGTAGAATCACCCTGAAGTTGAATCAAGATCATAGGAGTTATGATGAAGATGTTATCCCACTTTTTACCGAAGTGATTTCAGTTTACCCTGTTTGGAGAGTTGACAATTTCTTCTTGATTCTAATCAAACCAGAATGAATCAAGATGTCAGAATATTTATTTGGACTCATAAATCAGTGTAGAAACACCCTGAAGTTAAATCAAGATCATAGCAGTTATGATGAAGAAGTTATCCCACTTTTAACCGAAGTGACTCCAGTTTACCCTGTTTGGAGATTTGGCAATTTCTTCTTGATTCTAATTAAACCAGAATGAATCAAGATGTAAGAAGCTTTATTTGGACTCATAAATCAGTGGATAATCACCCTGAAGTTAAATCAATATCATTGGAATTATGATGAAGAAGTTATCCCACTTTTAACCGAAGTGATTCCAGTTTGCCCTGTTCGGAGAGTTGGCAATTTCTTCTTGATACTAATAAAACCATAATGAATCAAGATGTAAGAATCTTTATCTGGACTCATAAATCAGAATAGAATCACCCTGAAGTTGAATCAAGATCATAGGAGTTATGATGAAGAAGTTATCCCACTTTTTAACCGAAGTGACTCCAGTTTACCCTGTTTGGAGATTTGGCAATTTCTTCTTGATTCTAATCAAACCAGAATGTATCAAGACGTAAGAAGCTTTATTTTGACTCATAAATCAGTGGATAATCACCCTGAAGTTGAATCAATATCATTGGAGTTATGATGAAGAAGTTATCCCACTTCTAACCGAAGTGATTCCAGTTTGCCCTGTTTGGAGAGTTGGCAATTTCTTCTTGATACTAATAAAACCTGAACGAATCACGATGTAAGAAGCTTGATTTGCACTGATAAATAAGTTTAGAATCACCCTGAAGTTGAATCAAGATCATAGGAGTTATGATGAAGAAGTTATCCCACTTTTAACCGAAGTGACTCCAGTTTACCCTTTTTGGAGATTTGGCAATTTCTTCTTGATACTAATAAAACCGTAATGAATCAAGATGTAAGAATCTTGATCTGGACTCATAAATCAGTGTAGAATCACCCTGAAGTTGAATCAAGATCATAGAAGTTATGATGAAGATGTTATCCCACTTTTTAACGAAGTGACTCCAGTTTACCCTGTTTGGAGATTTGACAATTTATTCTTGATACTAATAAAACCAGAATGAATCACGATGTAAGAAGCTTGATTTGGAATCATTAATCAGTGTAGAATCACCCTGGAGTTGAATCAATATCATTGGAATTATGATGAAGAAGTTATCCCACTTTTAACCGAAGTGATTCTAGTTTATCCTGTTTGGAGATTTGGCAATTTCTTCTTGATACAAATAAAACCAGAATGAATCACGATGTAAGAATCTTGATTTGGACTCATAAATCGGTTTAGAATCACCCTGAAGTTGAATCAAGATCATAGGAGTTATGATGAAGAAGTTAACCCACTTTTAACCGAAGTGATTCCAGTTTACCCTGTTTGGAGATTTGGCAATTTCTTCTTGATTCTAATCAAAACAGAATGAATCAAGATGTAAGAATATTTATTTGGACTCATAAATCAGTGTAGAATCATCCTGAAGTTGAATCAAGATCATAGGAGTTATGATGAAAAAGTTATCCCACTTTTAACCGAAGTGACTCCAGTTTACCCTATTTGGAGATTTGGCAATTTCTTCTTGATTCTAATTAAACCAGAATGAATCAAGATGTAAGAAGCTTTATTTGGACTCATAAATCAGTGGATAATCACCCTGAATTTGAATCAATATCATTGGAGTTATGATGAAGATTTTATTCCACTTTTAACCGAAGTGATTCCAGTTTACTCTGTTTGGAGATTTGACAATTTCTTCTTGATTCTAATCAAACCAGAATGAATAAAGATGTAAGAATCTTGATTTGGACTCATAAATCAGTGTAGAATCATCCTGAAGTTGAATCAAGATCATAGGAGTTATGATGAAGATGTATCCCCCTTTTTTACCGAAGTGACTCCAGTTTACCCGGTTTGGAGATTTGGCAATTTCTTCTTGATTCTAATCAAACCAGAATGTATCAAGACGTAAGAAACTTTATTTTGACTCATAAATCAGTAGATAATCACCCTGAAGTTGAATCAATATCATTGGAGTTATGATGAAGAAGTTATCCCACTTTTAACCGAAGTGATTCCAGTTTGCCCTGTTTGGAGAGGTTGCAATTTCTTCTTGATACTAATAAAACCAGAACGAATCACGATGTAAGAAGCTTGATTTGCACTGATAAATAAGTTTAGAATCACCCTGAAGTTGAATCAAGATCATAGGAGTTATGATGAAGAAGTTATCCCACTTTTAACCGAAGTGACTCCAGTTTACCCTGTTTGGAGATTTGGCAATTTCTTCTTGATTCTAATCAAAACAAAATGTTTCAAGATGTAAGAAGCTTTATTTCGACTCATAAATCAGTGGATAATCACCCTGAAGTTGAATCAATATCATTGGAGTTATGATGAAGAGGTTATCCCACTTTTAACCAAAGTGATTCCAGTTTGCCCAGTTTGGAGAGTTGGCAATTTCATCTTGATACTAATAAAACCGTAACGAATCAAGATGTAAGAATCTTGATCTGGACTCATAAATCAGTGTATAATCACCCTGAAATTGAATCAAGATCATAGGAGTTATGATGAAGATTTTATCCCACTTTTTACCGAAGTGACTCCAGTTTATCCTGTTTGGAGATTTGGCAATTTATTCTTGATACTAATAAAACTAGAATGAATCACGATGTAAGAAGCTTGATTTGGACTCATTAATCAGTGTAGAATCACCCTGGAGTAGAATCAATATCATTGGAGTTATGATGAAGAAGTTATCCCACTTTTAACCGAAGTGATTCTAGTTTACCCTGTTTGGAGATTTGGCAATTTCTTCTTGATACAAATAAAACCAGAATGAATCACGATGTAAGAATCTTGATTTGGACTCATAAATCAGTTTAGAATCACCTTGAAGTTGAATCAAGATCATAGTAGTTATGATGAAGAAGTTATCCCACTTTTAACCGAAGTGACTCCAGTTTACCCTGTTTGGAGACTTGGCAATTTCTTCTTGATTCTAATCAAATCAGAATGAATCAAGATGTAAGAAGCTTTATTTGGAATCATAAATCAGTGGATAATCACCCTGAATTTAAATCAATATCATTGGAGTTATGATGAAGAAGTTATCCCACTTTTAACCGAAGTGATTCCAGTTTGCCCTGTTTGGAGAGTTGACAATTTCTTCTTGATACTAATAAAACCAGAATGAATCACGATGTAAGAAGCTTGATTTGGACTCATAAATAAGTGTAGAATCACCCTGAAGTTGAATCAAGATCATAGGAGTTATGATGAAGAAGTTATCCCACTTTTAACCGAAGTGACTCCAGTTTACCCTGTTTGGAGATTTGGAAATTTCTTCTTGATTCTAATCAAACCAGAATGAATCAAGATGTAAGAAGCTTTATTTGGACTCATAAATCATTGGATAATCACCCTGAAGTTAAATCAATATCATTGGAGTTATGATGAAGAAGTTATCCCACTTTTAACCGAAGTGATTCCAGTTTGCCCTGTTTGGAGAGTTGGCAATTTCTTCTTGATACTAATAAAACTATAATGAATCAAGATGTAAGAATCTTGATCTGGACTCATAAATCAGTGTATAATCACCCTGAAGTTGAATCAAGATCATAGGAGTTATGATGAAGATGTTTTCCCACTTTTTACCAAAGTGACTCCAGTTTACCCTTTTTGGAGATTTGGCAATTTATTCTTGATACTAATAAAACCAGAATGAATCACGATGTAAGAAGCTTGATTTGGACTCATTAATCAGTGTAGAATCACCCTGGAGTTGAATCAATATCATTGGAGTTATGATGAAGAAGTTATCCCACTTTTAACCGAAGTGATTCTAGTTTACCCTTTTTGGAGATTTGGCAATTTCTTCTTCATACAAATAAAACCAGAATGAATCAAGATGTAAGAATCTTCATTGGGACTCATAAATCAGTTTAGAATCACCCTGAAGTTGAATCAAGATCATAGGATTTATGATGAAGAAGTTATCCCACTTTTAACCGAAGTGATTCCAGTTTGCCATGTTTGGAGAGTTGGCAATTTCTTCTTGATACCAATAAAACCATAATGAATCAAGATGTAATAATCTTGATCTGGACTTATAAATCAGTGTAGAATCACCCTGAAGTTGAATCAAGATCATAGGAGTTATGATGAAGATGTTTTCCCACTTTTTACCGAAGTGACTCCAATTTACCCTGTTTGGAGATTTGGCAATTTATTCTTGGTACTAATAAAACCAGAATGAATCACGATGTAAGAAGCTTGATTTGGACTCATTAATCAGTGTAGAATCACCCTGGAGTTGAATCAATATCATTGGAGTTATGATGAAGAAGTTATCCCACTTTTAACCGAAGTGATTGTAGTTTACCCTGTTTGGAGATTTGACAATTTCTTCTTGATACAAATAAAACCAGAATGAACACGATGTAAGAATCTTGATTTGGACTCATAAATCAGTTTAGAATCACCCTGAAATTGAATCAGTGTAGTAGGAGTTATGATGAAGAAGTTATCCCACTTTTAACCGAAGTGATTCCAGTTTACCCTGTTTGGAGATTTGACAATTTCTTCTTGATTATAATCAAACCAGAATGAATCAAGATGTAAGAATCTTGATTTGGACTCATAAATCAGTGTAGAATCATCCTGAAGTTGAATCAAGATCATAGGAGTTATGATGAAGAAGTTATCCCACTTTTAACCGAAGTGACTCGAGTTTACCCTTTTTGGAGATTTGGCAATTTCTTCTTAATTCTAATCAAACCAGAATGAATCAAGATGTAAGAAGCTTTATTTTGGACTCATAAATCAGTGGATAATCACCCTGAATTTGAATCAATATCATTGGAGTTATGATGAAGATGTTATTCCACTTTTAACCGAAGTGATTCCAGTTTACCCTGTTTGGAGATTTGGCAATTTATTCTTGATACTAATAAAACCAGAACAAATCACGATGTAAGAAGCTTTATTTGGAATCATTAATTAGTGTAGAATCACCCTGGAGTTGAATCAATATCATTGGAGTTATGATGAAGAAGTTATCCCACTTTTAACCGAAGTGATTCTAGTTTACCCTGTTTGGAGATTTGACAATTTCTTCTTGATACAAATAAAACCAGAATGAACACGATGTATGAATCTTGATTTGGACTCATAAATCAGTTTAGAATCACCCTGAAGTTGAATCAGTGTAGTAGGAGTTATAATGAAGAAGTTATCCCACTTTTAACCGAAGTGATTCCAGTTTACCCTGTTTGGAGATTTGACAATTTCTTCTTGATTCTAATCAAACCAGAATGAATCAAGATGTAAGAATCTTTATTTGGACTCATAAATCAGTGTAGAATCATCCTGAAGTTGAATCAAGATCATAGGAGTTATGATGAAGAAGTTATCCCACTTTTAACCGAAGTGACTCCAGTTTACCCTGTTTGGAGATTTGGCAATTTCTTCTTGATTCTAATCAAACCAGAATGAATCAAGATGTAAGAAGCTTTATTTTGGACTCATAAATCAGTGGATAATCACCCTGAATTTGAATCAATATCATTGGAGTTATGATGAAGATGTTATTCCACTTTTAACCGAAGTGATTCCAGTTTTCCCTGTTTGGAGATTTGGCAATTTATTCTTGATACTAATAAAAACAGAATGAATCACGATGTAAGAAGCTTGATTTGGACTCATTAATATGTGTAGAATCACCCTGGAGTTGAATCAATATCATTGGAGTTATGATGAAGAAGTTATCCCACTTTTAACCGAAGTGATTCTAGTTTACCCTGTTTGGAGATTTGACAATTTCTTCTTGATACAAATAAAACCAGAATGAACACGATGTATGAATCTTGATTTGGACTCATAAATCAGTTTAGAATCACCCTGAAGTTGAATCAGTGTAGTAGGAGTTATAATGAAGAAGTTATCCCACTTTTAACCGAAGTGATTCCAGTTTACCCTGTTTGGAGATTTGACAATTTCTTCTTGATTCTAATCAAACCAGAATGAATCAAGATGTAAGAATCTTTATTTGGACTCATAAATCAGTGTAGAATCATCCTGAAGTTGAATCAAGATCATAGGAGTTATGATGAAGAAGTTATCCCACTTTTAACCGAAGTGACTCCAGTTTACCCTGTTTGGAGATTTGGCAATTTCTTCTTGATTCTAATCAAACCAGAATGAATCAAGATGTAAGAAGCTTTATTTTGGACTCATAAATCAGTGGATAATCACCCTGAATTTGAATCAATATCATTGGAGTTATGATGAAGATGTTATTCCACTTTTAACCGAAGTGATTCCAGTTTACCCTGTTTGGAGATTTGGCAATTTATTCTTGATACTAATAAAAACAGAATGAATCACGATGTAAGAAGCTTGATTTGGACTCATTAATATGTGTAGAATCACCCTGGAGTTGAATCAATATCATTGGAGTTATGATGAAGAAGTTATCCCACTTTTAACCGAAGTGATTCTAGTTTACCCTGTTTGGAGATTTGACAATTTCTTCTTGATACAAATAAAACCAGAATGAACACGATGTATGAATCTTGATTTGGACTCATAAATCAGTTTAGAATCACCCTGAAGTTGAATCAGTGTAGTAGGAGTTATAATGAAGAAGTTATCCCACTTTTAACCGAAGTGATTCCAGTTTACCCTGTTTGGAGATTTGACAATTTCTTCTTGATTCTAATCAAACCAGAATGAATCAAGATGTAAGAATATTTATTTGGACTCATAAATCAGTGTAGAATCATCCTGAAGTTGAATCAAGATCATAGGAGTTATGATGAAGAAGTTATCCCACTTTTAACCGAAGTGACTCCAGTTTACCCTGTTTGGAGATTTGGCAATTTCTTCTTGATTATAATCAAACCAGAATGAATCAAGATGTAAGAAGTTTTATTTTGGACTCATAAATCAGTGGATAATCACCCTGAATTTGAATCAATATCATTGGAGTTATGATGAAGATGTTATTCCACTTTTAACCGAAGTGATTCCAGTTTTCCCTGTTTGGAGATTTGGCAATTTATTCTTGATACTAATAAAAACAGAATGAATCACGATGTAAGAAGCTTGATTTGGACTCATTAATATGTGTAGAATCACCCTGGAGTTGAATCAATATCATTGGAGTTATGATGAAGAAGTTATCCCACTTTTAACCGAAGTGATTCTAGTTTATCCTGTTTGGAGATTTGACAATTTCTTCTTGATACAAATAAAACCAGAATGAACACGATGTATGAATCTTAATTTGGACTCATAAATAAGTTTAGAATCACCCTGAAGTTGAATCAGTGTAGTAGGAGTTATAATGAAGAAGTTTTCCCACTTTTAACCGAAGTGATTCCAGTTTACCCTGTTTGGAGATTTGACAATTTCTTCTTGATTCTATTCAAACCAGAATGAATCAAGATGTAAGAATATTTATTTGGACTCATAAATCAGCGTAGAATCATCCTGAAGTTGAATCAAGATCATAGGAGTTATGATGAAGAAGTTATCCCACTTTTAACCGAAGTGACTCCAGTTTACCCTGTTTGGAGATTTGGCAATTTCTTCTTGATTCTAATCAAACCAGAATGAATCAAGATGTAAGAAGCTTTATTTTGGACTCATAAATCAGTGGATAATCACCCTGAATTTGAATCAATATCATTGGAGTTATGATGAAGATGTTATTCCACTTTTAATCGAAGTGATTCCAGTTTACCCTGTTTGGAGATTTGGCAATTTATTCTTGATACTAATAAAAACAGAATGAATCACGATGTAAGAAGCTTGATTTGGACTCAGTAATCTGTGTAGAATCACCCTGGAGTTGAATCAATATCATTGGAGTTATGATGAAGAAGTTATCCCACTTTTAACCGAAGTGATTCTAGTTTACTATGTTTGGAGATTTGGCAATTTCTTCTTGATACAAATAAAACCAGAATGAATCACGATGTAAGAATCTTGATTTAGACTCATAAATCAGTTTAGAATCACCCTGAAGTTGAATCAAGATCATCGGAGTTATGATGAAGAAGTTATTGTTGAAATGAGAACACCAGGAAGAGCTGAACCAAGTGGTAGGAGGAGATGCTCTTCATATGGTGCAAAGGATGGCTTGAGTGACACAAGCTACTAACTAAACTCCAAACATAACAAGGAAGAGCACAATAGTGAATGTGTGGAGTAAAGCGCCTATTATGAATATGAGGAGAGCTTTGGGGCAGCAAAGATATCATGACTATATGGAGCTGAGTGAGAACGAAAATGGAGACCTTCAGGGATCCATTTGAGTGTGGCAATCACTCATGCTCCAGAGAAGAATAAGAATGCATAAGGTGCATGAGAAGATTTCAGTGTAGGCCAATAAGGTTGTCTACACAAGTTGTCCAAGAAGAAGAGTCCAATAGCATGCTGAACCAAGAAGAAGACCAGCCCACTTATCAGATTAAAGAAGAACCAGCAGCCCAATATGCTTATGGAGAAGTGAAGCCCAATCTTTGTAAGGAATGGAAGTCCATGAAGCATGAAGAGAGGCCATGAGAAGAACAGGCCCAGTACTGATCCAATAAGGAGAAGTAGCCAAGCAAGCAAGCTGGTGACAAGCAGCTGTAGAAAAGTCAACAATAGCTGCTTGCTATTATACATCAACAAAGAAGTCAAAATTTGCTGCTAGATATTTCTGATGAAACAAGAGGTGGCCTTGGTTTCTTCAGCTGGTTTTAGCTCCTGGTTTTAGTGTCCTGATGTATAACTGACGTGCATTAGCTTTATGATGAAGTCTTGTACTTTGTATAAATATGTATGTGTTGTTATCAATGAAAGCTAAGAAAGCTATTGAGCTTCTTCCCCCTTATGCTCATGTACTTCACCAGAAATGTTTGGGGTTACTTATTCTTAAATTTCAACAGTTACCCCACTTTTAACCGAAGTGACTCCAGTTTACCTTTTTTGGAGATTTGGCAATTTCTTCTTGATTCTAATCAAACCAGAATGAATCAAGATGTAAGAAGCTTTATTTGGACTCATAAATCAGTGGATAATCACCCTGAAGTTAAATCAATATCATTGGAGTTATGATGAAGAAGTTATCCCACTTTTAACCGAAGTGATTCCAGTTTGCCCTGTTTGGAGAGTTGGCAATTTCTACTTGATACTAATAAAAACAGAATGAATCACGATGTAAGAAGCTTTATTTGGACTCATAAATCAGTTTAGAATCACCCTGAAGTTGAATCAAGATCATAGGAGTTATGATGAAGAAGTTATCTCACTTTTAACCGAAGTGACTCCAGTTTACCCTGTTTGGAGATTTGGCAATTTCTTCTTGATTCTAATCAAACCAGAATGTATCAAGATGTAAGAAGCTTTATTTTGACTCATAAATCAGTGTATAATCACCCTGAAGTTGAATCAATATCATTGGAGTTATGATGAAGAAGTTATCCCACTTTTAACCGAAGTGATTCCAGTTTGCCCTGTTTGGAGAGTTGGAAATTTCTTCTTGATACTAATAAAAACAAAATGAATCACGATGTAAGAAGGTTGATTTGGACTCATTAATCAGTGTAGAATCACCCTGAAGTTGAATCAAGATCATAGGAGTTATGATGAAGATGTTTTCCCACTTTTTACCGAAGTGACTCTAGTTTACCCTGTTTGGAGATTTGGTAATTTCTTCTTGATACAAATAAAACCAGAATGAATCACGATCTAAGAATCTTTATTTGGACTCATAAATCAGTGTAGAATCACCCTGAAGTTGAATCAAGATCATTGGAGTTATGATGAAGAAGTTATCCCACTTTTAACCGAAGTGATTCCAGTTTGCGCTGTTTGGAGAGTTGGCAATTTCTTCTTGATACTAATAAAACCAGAATGAATCACGATGTAAGAAGCTTGATTTGGACTCATAAATCAGTGTAGAATGACCCTGAAGTTGAATCAAAATCATAGGAGTTATGATGAAGATGTTTTCCCACTTTTTACCGAAGTGACTCCAGTTTACCCTGTTTGGAGATTTGGCAATTTATTCTTGATACTAATAAAACCATATTGAATCAAGATGTAAGAATATTGATTTGGACTCATTAATCAGTGTCGAATCACCCTGGAGTTGAATCAATATCATTGGAGTTATGATGAAGAAGTTATCCCACTTTTAACCGAAGTGATTCTAGTTTACCCTGTTTGGAGATTTGGCAATTTCGTCTTGATACAAATAAAACCAGAATGAATCACAATGTAAGAATCTTGATTTGGACTCATAAATCAGTTTAGAATCACTCTGAAGTTGAATCAAGATCATAGGAGTTATGATCAAGAAGTTATCCAACTTTTTACCGAAGTGACTTTGGTTTACCCTGTTTGGAGATTTGGCAATTTCTTCTTGATTCTAATCAAACCAGAATGAATCAAGATGTAAGAATCTTTATTTGGACTCATAAATCAGTGTATAATCTTCCTGGAGTTGAATCAAGATCATAGGAGTTATGATGAAGAAGTTATCCCACTTTTAACCGAAGTTATTCCAATTTACCCTGTTTGGAGATTTGGCAATTTCTTCTTGATTCTAATCAAAACAGAATGTATCAAGATGTAAGAAGATTTATTTTGACTCATAAATCAGTGTAGAATCATCCTGAAGTTGAATCAAGATCATAGGAGTTATGATGAAGAAGTTATCCCACTTTTAACCGAAGTGACTCCAGTTTACCCTGTTTGGAGATTTGGCAATTTCTTCTTGATTCTAATCAAACTAGAATGAATCATGATGTAAGAAGCTTTATTTTGAATCATATATCAGTGGATAATCACCCTGAAGTTGAATCAATATCATTGGAGTTATGATGAAGAAGTTATCCCACTTTTAACCGAAGTGATTCCAGTTTGCCCTGTTTGGAGAGTTGGCAATTTCTTCTTGATACTAATAAAACCATAATGAATTTAGATGTAAGAATATTGACCTGGACTCATAAATAAGTGTAGAATCACCCTGAAGTTGAATCAAGGTTATAGGAGTTATGATGAAGATGTTTTCCCACTTTTTACCGAAGTGACTCCAGTTTACCCTGTTTGGAGATTTGGCAATTTATTCTTGATACTAATAAAACCAGAATGAATCACGAAGTAAGAACCTTGATTTGGACTCATTAATCAGTGTAGAATCACCCTGGAGTTGAATCAATATCATTGGAGTTATGATGAAGAAGTTATCCCACTTTTAACCGAAGTGATTCCAGTTTGCCTTGTTTGGAGAGTTGGCAATTTCTTCTTGATACTAATAAAAACATAATGAATCAAGATATAAGAATCTTGATTTGGACTCATAAATCAGTGTATAATCATCCTGAAGTTGAATCAAGATCATAGGAGTTATGATGAAGAAGTTATCCCACTTTTAACCGAAGTGACTCCAGTTTACCCTGT
>CAJHQQ010005590.1:0-15711 GCA_905132885.1 Moricandia moricandioides
GGTTTACAGAAAAAAAAAGGATTGTTACGAAATTTAAAAGGGTAAATCAATCTCAGTCATGTTGAAATTTTGAAAAAGAAAGTTACATGGTTTTATATTAAACTAGATGATTACCAATTAATATATTAATTATCCTCGAATATTAATTTTGATTGTTCAACCATAATGTCATAAGTCTCCAAACGTATAGTTATGGATCATCAATATAATGTTGATGAGTACGGTGGTGTTTGTTGATATTTTTTTTAAAACTTATTTAATTTACATTGGGACTCAATGATATCATTCGAATGTTATAATTCACCATCTCACTTCGATATAAAGAATCATATTTTTAAAATGATATGATCAATTAACATTTGATATTCATGCTTGCGCATACTGAAGATTAATTATGTATACAAATTATTTGTAGATAATATTATTTATTTTGTATTAATTTACATATTATGCAATAATAAATATATTGAATAATTGTGTAGCGAATAGCTATTACGTATACAATTAAATTCGAGTAAGAATATAAATAAAAACAATCTTTCTTTTTATTTACAAAACTTTTTGTTGATAAAAAACAAAATAAAACATTTATTTATTTTATATAGTATATAATTAAAATCAAATGATATTGATATAGATATATAATATATTTAATATAAATATTTATTTATTGAGGCTTGATACTCATATGATTTTATTAACATTTTTATATTTATTATGACAAAAATATTATTTTTATTATATAAATATTATTTTTATTAACATGTTTATGTAATTTATATATGATATATATATATATATATATATTAATTTAAACGATATTGAAATAAATATATATATATTAAATGAGACTTCATATTTACATGGTTTTATGATCATTTATATCTTGTTATAATAAAAAAGTTAAACAATTGATCAAAACAATTTCATCATAGATTTTTAACAGCCTTAGTAATTTATATTAAAAAAATAAAATATAGTAAATTAGAAAAAATCTAGATTTTTTATTATATACTTATGTGATTTTTAAATGTCTTTCAATAATATAAAATTGAAAAAAAATGATGGAAGATACATACTCCCTCCATTTCATATTAAGTGTCGTTTTAGAGAAAATTTTTTGTTACAAAATAAGTGTCGTTTTCGATTTTCGATGCAAAATTTATTAATTTTATGCTGTAATTTATTTTTCTATTGGTTGAAATATGGTTAGTTGTATAGATAATTGTGTTTTAATATAGAAAATATGCAAAATTAATTGTTTTCTTAATCCGTGTGCAAAAAACTAAAGTGACACTTATAATGAAACGGAGGGAGTATATTGTTATCAACTATTTATTATTCAAAATCATTAATTGTCCCATATTTTTTAATTATATTAGATAATTTTGTAGCTTTTATTAAGGAAAAAATAGAAATTATTATTTTATACATGAATAACTAATCTGATAATTAGTTTAATAAAAAGTATAATATATATTTAGATGGACTAACTTATTTCTTAAAGATTTTTAAAAATCAGTGTAGTGAGGACATGTGACTACCAAAAAAGTTCGTATATATAGCTTCATGATTAATATATATAGCTCGTACTTATTATAAAATAATAAAATATATACATATATATATATATATATATATATATATATATATATATATATATTAAATAATTGAGAAATCAATAACTTACCTAGGATTGATAACTTATTTTTAAGGATTTTAATATTTCACGATTAATATATATAGCTCGTATATTAATATGTTATAATGACATGTGTGTACCAAAATATGTTGTAATGATCCATCTAAGTATAGAATTAACATATATGTATTTTATATGATATATAGTTTTATTTAAACAATATTAAATATATATATATTTAATCTGAATATATATTAAATGATACTTAATATTCATATGATACTATGATCATTTGTATCTTTTTATAAAAAAAAATAAAAACATTGTTCACAAAATTTTGATTGTAATTCTTTTACTGTTTTAGTAATTTGTAGTTGTTTTTAAAAATTCATAATATAACATGTAAGAAAAAAAATAGATTTTTTATTATATGATTAATATGATTGTTTAATTTTTTAATAATATAAATTAAAAAATGCTGAAGAATACAAAATATATTATCAAATTTGTATTATTCAAAACATTAATTGTCATATATATGTTAATCATATTAGGTAATTCCGTAACTTTTATTTAAGGAAAAAATGTAAAATATCATTTTATGCACTACTAATCAATATGAAGGTTAATTTAATAAAAATATAATATATAATTAGATGGACCAACTTTTTTCTAAGGATTCTGAGAATCATCTTCGTGATGACACGTGGCTACACTTAAAAATTATAATGTTCTAGGATTAATATATAGGGGATATATAATAAAATTGATGTTTGACCTGTAATATAAGGTCTGGGTTCAGCAATTATTATTTGAACACAAAATCAATAGCCAAGAGTCGAACAAGACTTTCTGCCATTTTGTCTGTTCTAGACGTTACATTGAAGGAAATATTCAAAATGTGCACACGGTTCATTACAACATTTTCACACGGCATTAACACTCATTCATAGTTTCAAAACAAAAACAAACACACTCATTCATCTAATAATTACTTCAATTTAATCGTCATTCCACAGTAAAATTTTCGTTTCAAAATAAATATCATTTTTGAATTTCAATGTAAAATTTATTAATAATATTTTCTAATTTATTTTTTTATTGATTGATATATAACTAAAAAAGTCTTAGGGTATATATTCAATTAATGATTTAAGAATAGTTTAATGGATTTTAGATATGGTGAGATTTAAGAAAAATTTGAGTAAATATTGTTGATTTTAGTAAGATTATTAAACAGACGAAAAATTAGTGATAATTTGGTAAGATTATTTTTCTTAAATTTTAGAATAGTTTAGATGATTTGAAATAATTCTTAACTCTAGTTTAGGTTAAAGTGGTCACTTTTCAAAGTCCATTTTTTTATGTTGTAACTCTTGCAGAGTTGCAGATAATGGAGTGTCTTTAACAAAACATCAACATAGTATGCTTTTATATATGGATTTTGTCAACAAAATCTATATACCAATTGAGATTTAATGGAGTTTGAATGATATTTTATAATGTAAAACCAAGGAATTGAAATACCAACTCGCATGATGGTATTTGGAACTTTTAAAAAAAAATTCCTTGATATTTTTAAAAAAAAATCAAATTGTTTAAAATGAAATAAAAACAAAAATTTGAAAATTAATTTTTAAAAACTTGTATAGATTTTATATATTTTAAAAAACAATATCAAATTATTAAAAGATATTTAAAATTTAGAAAAAAATCAAAAACTTTGAAATTTCTTTAAAACCCTATAAACTTTGTAACAATCTTTTTAGGGTTTACTCAAATCTCGGTTTCTCCTATATTTACTTAAATCTAGAATTTTCTTAAATTTTTAATTCAATAAGTCTCTTTAAATCTATAAGTAATGATTCTTTTATTTAGAAAAATACAAAAAAATATTTTAAATATGTGTATAAACATAAAACGAGAACTAAAATGAAACGGAAAATGTATTGATAATTACAAATATATGAATTCGCATCTGGCTCCAATTGTATCACTAAATACTCTATTTTTTATTTAATGCAGAATTTGCATAACTTCAAATGTTAGAGTGTGTTTAATTTTTATTTTAAAGTTTGGAATTTATAAGATAATACTTTAATTTATATATCCATGTAGTGCGGCGGTTGTTGACCATTATTTATTTTTCCATATCCTCTTTCCGAATCTTTTTTTTTTTAAATCATATCCTAAGTTCCTTCATTTTCAAATAATGGTAAATAATTGAAGAACACAAAACAAACAGTTATAGAAATCATTGGCTTGAATATCAATTATTCTTAAATTAATAATATATTTATGCAAAAACTAACATGTGCCACGGAATTTCGTTGTTCATGATTGTTTTTGTTACTTTGCTTTATCTAGGAAACTATGGTTTAGTTTATTATAAAATAGAAACAATAGTATTATTACTTGCTGAAAAAAAAAAGAAACAATATTATTTGTATTACGTTACTGATAGATGGACGGAGAAAGCTTTTCTTGGGAAAAAAATATAACGTCGCCTGAGAGATTCGAACTCTCGCGGGGAAACCCCATGTACTTAGCAGGCACACGCCTTAACCACTCGGCCAAAGCGACTTTTTGCCTAATTTAGTTTTGTGATATTTAAAAATCCGAAAACAAATATATCCTTTTGTCAGACAGCGAGGAATGCAGTATCTTTTTGAGAAATTAGATCTAATCTTTTCATTTGATTACGCATTTAAGATAGTTGTTAAGTAAATTATTTGCAACTGATCATATTCTATTGGTAGTTGGTAGATGATGTCCTCCTCAACTTTGACCATGTCAAGTCAAACCAATAAAACATGTGAAGATTAAGAACAAAAAAAAACATGCTAAAATAGTAGAACCTTCTGGCGGTGATCGAAGACATGTCCGAGACTTTATTTATCTTATCGTGGAATGCATAGAGAGAATGTGTCAACTCATTATGATGTGCATAGAGAGAGAAATACATGAGTGAAGGAGATTAAACATACAATGGATAGGGTTTAGTTTCAAGAGAGATCTTTCGAATGTGTAATCTCCTTCACTTTTCTTGAATGGGTTTAACCCATTTTTAGGCATGAGCATTTGCTTTCAGATTGTTTTTTCAGGTCTCTGAGTATTTTGGTGGTAGAATTATACAATATATTCAAGTATTTATATTTCCGGGTTGAGTTAGGCTTAGTTTCTTGCAAGTCCAGTTTGATTCACGTAAATTTGTTTAAGACACAATTTTATATGAATATGTATTAAGGTTCAGGTCGAATGCGAAATAATGAAAGATATATTTGGTTTAGATATTTCTATTCTTTTTGGCAAATCCTTTTTTATATTATCATAATCAACTATTACAGAAGACTTTATATTCAAACTAAACAAATTTATCCAAAAATACTTGAAGATATCTCTATGTATGGTTTAAATTGATTGTTTTTTAATCTGAAACAATCACAATATATTTTAGTTTGAGTATGTATTTCAAACTATCATGTATGGGACAATAATAAAATATAAGCAATATATTCATGTTTGTTATTGCAATTTTGGATATATGATTTATTGTAAATGTTAGTATAATTAACTAGGTAAGAAACTCAGCACGATATCCAGTAGAAACTCATTTTATATATAAAAACATATATATATATATATATATATATAAAAACATATATATATCACATTTTATAACTTATATTTTTATATACAAACTTCTAGTTATACTTTTGAGAAAGTTCCCATATAAGACTGAATGGATTTATATTCATTTATAATAATATTTAAATATACATTTTTATAGTTCTATATTAACTAAAATATAAATACGCCAATACCAATTAAAATATACATGTTATATTAGTTTAAGTAAATTATCCTAAAATTTTGAAAACAACTTAATATTTTTTAAACTAATTAAAATTATAAATACATTTTAATATAGTCATTTACTAATTTTAACAAGGTAATTTATAATGATAAGTAGAACATTCAGGATTTCTTAAGCTATATAGAATACATGTAATGTAGAAAACATGATTCCATGGTAACTTTACGAGATCTTGTTCAATAATATATATTTTGATAAATCACACACACATTTTTTTTCATTTTCCTTATTTATAATGAAAAATACAACTTTTGAAAATTAACAGATTTCAAAGAATAAAAAGGCAGATTCTTAAAATGGTAAGATTATTTTTTAAACATTTTCATATTTTTTTTAAAACTTCATTGCATTTTAGCATGAAAAACATATATTTAAGATGTATAAGAAGATTCTTATAATGAAAAATATATCTATACCCATTTTCATATTTTTTCCAATCGTTGTATGTTGAAAAACACATATAATTATAGAACCATAAAACATTTCATAATTTGACAACTTTTTAAAAACTAATTTCATTTTTATAAAAAACACACAACCTTTGACATTTACTATGATTCATATTCATCTAGTAAAAGAAAAACATATATATTTTCATCTAGTGTAAGAAAATCAAGAATAATAATTTCAAAGTTGCGTATAGGATTTTTGTTAACCAAACACGAATTATCCTAGTATCTACCTTTTGTTGATGACGTTTCATTTAAATATTTTGTAAGAATTTGTAAGCAGGGCACGCAATTTTTCTTCTTCGTCATTCTACTACATTTGTAAAATTTTACAATGATTATTTATTTAAATGGCCTATTTATAGTTTTTTAAAGATTTATACGAAGTCATAACTTTCCAGATTTGATACAGTTATTTTTAGATAGTACATTTATAAATGACAAGCTTTTTAAAACTGAGACAACTTTTATAATGAAAATGCAAAACTTTGAAAAACTAATACATTTTAAAGAATAAAAGGCTGATTCTTAAGAAGATAAGACTAATTTTAAACATTTTCACAAATTTTAACATTTTATTGCATTTTAGCATGAAAAACATATTGTTAAGATGGAAAGACACATTTTTGTAACGAAAAGACACATCTATACATATTTGAGAAATTTCTTAAACTATCACATTAATATCATTTTCATGTTTACTTTAACCACATTTACTTTTAGTTTTATAAAGATAAATAGACATTTATATCCTTAAAGTTAAATAATTTAAATTTAGGGTTTATTTTTTGGGTGGGGTTTTGGAAGGATGTAGGATTTTAAAAAAAAAGTTAAATAAATACTTAGAATTTTAAATAAAAACTTTAAAAGTAGTTTCAAAAAGAAAATTTGAAATTTCAAAATAAACTTTTAAAAAATTGAAAATAAATTATTAACAAGTTCACATTTAAAAATGTATAATCCGTAAATAATATAAATTTTTTAAATATTTGTTTATATTTATATATCTATAAGAAATGATAAAAAATGGTAGAAGAGTTTTTGCCTCTTTAACAAAAATTCATATTTTAGGTATTTGTAAAAATGTATTTTTAATAAAGGTAAACATGAATAGTGGTAAAAGATAAGATAAAAGCAGATTTCTCCTATATACTTTCACAATTTTTCTAATAGTTACATGTTAAAAATACACATATAATTATAAAAACACATTATTTCATAATCTGATAACTTTTTAAAAATAACTCTTATTAAAAATGAAAAACACAAAATTAAAATGAAAAACAAAACATTTGATATTTCCTATTATTCTTAATAGATAAATTTTGGATATATATTTATATTTTAATACTTTTTAGTATTCTTTTAGTTTCCTGTTCGAATTGGTTTTGTTTTGTTAGATATAGCAGTGCCAGTGTAGAACTCGTTCAAGTATTTGCGCTAGATCCTGTTCGATTTGGTAGTCCAAAATATGTTGCCCATACCATTTTTTGTATACAATCAGTGGGCCAAAGGTTCATACAACTCTGTTTGGAGAGATTATTTTTACTTTTGGGCTTTACAAATGACTCAACTTCGACCCTTTATTTTTAACCTTTCGCAAATTTGACCCCATAGTTTTTTTTTTCAACCCACCATCTGTGGATGAGTGCTCTAAACCTTCACTTTCCTCTGAGCACCGTCTCTCCGACAATGTCGTTGAAACTCAACACCCCTTTCCCAATTTTCGCGCCATCTCTGTTCCCAAACCCAAGATCACCCAGCGAGATCCGATTCTCTAGATGGGGCAACGCTAACGCCGAGAGGTTCGAGCAGCGTCGCCGAACCCAAGAGGAGCTCGAAGCAGAAATCCGCCGCGACCGCCGTTTCGACGCCGCAACCTCAATCGTCCACACGCAAGACTCCGCCGCCGCATCATCCGAGCCAAAAACCTCACCTTTCAGGTCTAGAGGCACTCCTTCACAACCATCCGCTCGATCGATCCCGGGTCGGAGATCCAAATACTCCAAACCCGATTACGGACCCAAGAAGCCCAAGAACAAACCCAAAGTCCCCGACTCGCCGCCGCAGCTAGGCGCGAAGCCGGAGGTTAAGCTGAGCGAAGACGGGCTGTCTTACGTCATCGACGGAGCTCCTTTCGAGTTCAAGTACAGCTACACGGAGACGCCAAAGGTCAAGCCTTTGAAGCTTCGCGAGGCTCCGTACGCGCCTTTTGGACCCACGACGATGGGGAGGCCGTGGACTGGTCGTGCTCCGCTTCCTCAGTCGCAGAAGACGCCGAGGGAATTCGATTCTTTTAGCTTGCCGCCGGTGGGGAAGAAGGGAGTGAAACCGGTTCAGAAACCGGGTCCTTTTCGACCCGGGGTGGGGCCTAGGTATGTTTACACCAAGGAGGAGATTTTAGGAGAGCCCTTGACCAAGGAAGAGATCAGAGAGCTTGTTACTTCTTGCTTGAAGACAACAAGGCAACTGAATATGGGTACAAAGCTCTATACTTTCTTTGTTATGTTGCTTGGTTCAATAGTATTGGTAGAAGCTCAGGTTCTGTTAGTTTAGGTACGATTGAATAGAGATGCTGACTGCAAGTTATAATAGATTGAGAGTAGAAGAAGATTTGAACTAAAGTTCTGTTTTTGAATTTGCTTGATTCAATAGTTCTTCTTCTTCTTGATGATCAGATGTCTTAGTTGTAGTAACTGGTAGAAGCACATGTACTGTTGTTTAGGTACTGGTTTCTCATTCTTGATGATCAGATGTCTTAGTTATAGTAACTGGTAGAAGAGATCAGAGAACTAGTTACTTCTTGCTTAAAGACAACAAGGCAACTGAATATAGGTTCAAAGCTCTGTACTTCTCTTGTTATTGAATTTGCTTGATTCAGTAGTACTTATTGATGATCAGATAGTATTGGTAGAAGCTCAGCTACTGTTGTTTAGGTACAATTAAATTGAGTTGCTGATTGCAAGTTAAATAGACTGAGAGTAGATGATGGCTTGACGCATAACAAGTTATAGTTGACTGATAGTAGAGAAGATACTTTACTTTTGTTGCATTTGCGAGATCAGGAGGTGTTCTTGATGATCTTAAGTAGAAGAAGGTATGACCTAAAGTTCTTGGTCTCTTTTCTTCTTTGCAGGTAGAGATGGCTTGACGCATAACATGTTGAACAACATACATGATCTATGGAAGCGGCGAAGGGTTTGTAAGATTAAATGCAAGGGAGTTTGTACAGTCGACATGGATAACGTTTGCGAGCAGTTAGAGGTACTTTTGATTTCATATCAGACAATGTATAGGAATACGGTTTTTGGTTTGTTGTATTCATCTTCATGAAGTTGTGAATTGAATTGGCAGGAGAAAATTGGTGGGAAGGTGATATACAGAAGAGGAGGTGTGATTTTCCTATTCCGTGGCAGAAACTATAACCACAGGACAAGACCGCGCTTCCCTCTTATGTTGTGGAAGCCTGTAGCACCTGTTTACCCAAGGCTGATTCAACAAGTTCCTGAGGGTTTGACTCTTAAGGAAGCTACGGGGATGCGGAGGAAAGGACGAGAGCTCATGCCCATATGCAAGCTAGGTAATCAAGCAGCTTACCTTCTTGGTAACAATTGGATAATCTTGGCATGATCTTCTTCAAGACTGACAATGTTAACTTCATCATGTGTTGGGATTGGGTTATGTAGGGAAGAATGGTGTGTATTGTGACCTTGTGAAAAATGTGAGAGAGGCATTTGAAGTTTGTGAGTTGGTTCGGATCGATTGTCAAGGGATAAAAGGCAGTGATTTTAGGAAAATTGGTGCCAAGCTCAAGGTTTGATCTATCATTATATTCACATATATGCTTCTCGTGTTTACGGCCTCTTTGTTGAACCTCTTGGCTGTGTTCTTGCTCTGGTTCGCAGGATCTTGTACCATGCGTGCTCATATCTTTTGAAAACGAGCAGATTCTTATATGGAGAGGACGAGAATGGAAATCATCTCTCACAGTTCCAGATAAAAAGGATGATATCCTCAGAGATATCGATGTTGATACTGTCTCTCCGGAAGAGGATGAAGCATCAGAGTCACTAAATCAGACTCGAACTGTGAACCAGAACACTTCTTCTGGTCCTATGGAGTTGCATAACGATCCAGATGGTGATGATTTAAGCTCTTCAAATCTAGATCTCTCGGCATTGGAAGGCACAAGCAGTACTTTACAGAGCTCGTCTACAGAAGATGTTACTGCAGATAACTCTCTTGGAGATTATCAAGAACCTGAACAGGAGACAGAAACATCGGAAGAGATCAACAGACAAAGCGTAGAGAGAGTTTTAAATATGATGAAACAAGCTGTAGAGAGCGGGGCTGCGTTGGTGTTAGACGCTGCTGATCTTGATCCAGACACAGTCTTTGCAAGAGCCGTCGCCTTTTCGAGTGTAGCTACACCTGGACCAGTTTTCCAGCATGGTTTGAGGAAACAACCAGCGGTTAAGAAAGAGGAGAGCCGAGAATTCAGATACCAAAACTGGGAGGCAAAGACAAGTAGTGTTGTGGTTCCTAAGAGAAAAGAAGTAGCAGTGAGAGTGGAGAGATATGACAAGAAGGAGAAGGAAGGCGTTGAGAAGAAAATGGATGAACTTGATGAAGATTATAGAGAAGTGATACCTCATGGAACATTGAAAGTAGATGAACTAGCTAAACTACTTGCTTAATGTTATCTGTATTATATTCTAGTCTAGTTATCATTATCAGAAAGATGTGTAACTTTGAAAAGAAAAGAAAAATGTATTTTAGATATTTATAAGTGAAAAAATAGTAAATACTTGAATTCTATTAAAGTCAATAATTAATTTAGATTTTTGTTTTTTATGACTCATAGATTTAAAATCCAGAAATTAATTATTGTAATTTGGCAACTAAAACTTTAAGAAAAATCTAAATAAGTATTCATTTTATTATAAATAATCCATGTTTTATAAGAAGACAAATTGTTTTAGAAAGATTTACTTTATTTTTATTAAATAACAGGTAAAATTTCACTTTTATCTTTCATTTGGTATCATTATTCATGTTTATCTTCTCTAAATTGATATTTTCAAAAAATACTTATGTATGAAATTTCATTAAATAGTTAAAAGATATTTATGCATTTGATTTATAAATATAAATAATTATTTAAAAAATTAAGTTTTCGAACTATACCTTTTCAAATTCAAATTTTTTTATAATTTTTTCGACTATTTTTATTTTGATTTTTTTTCAAATCTTCTTTTTGAAACAGTTTTTTATATTTTTATTTTATTAAGTATTTATTTATATTTTGATTAAAATTCTAAACCCTACCTCAAAAACTTTACCCCTCAAATCTAAACACTAAGTGTATATTAGTTAATCCTAAGGTTATACGTGTCTATTTATCTCTTTAAAACCAAGGATAAATATGATTAATGTAAAGATGAAAAAATATACTAAAAAGTGTTAGTTTTGACAATTTCTCTAAATAATAATAATAAACTTTAAGCTTTGAAGAAATTAATTGTAGTTATTAAATTTTGATTGAATAAAAGTTGTGCGAAAAAAATATCACAAAAATTAATATATTCTTAATTTAAATTATACTTTTTTAATATGGGTGAAAGCTCAAAACATACATCTTTTAAAATGGAGGAAATATATGGTATTTCACATCATAAACATTATTTTATTAATAGCAATTCCTTAAATAAAATCAAAATAAATGATTTTGTTAATAATAATTCCTTAATTAATCACCGGTTTGGAGCAATGATTTGCATAAGAGTTTCTATACAACTATATTTATAGACCATTTAGTATAATTATATATTAACTTATTCCACATATTATTTACTTATTCAAGTCTCAATGAGATCAATAATGGTGTCACGTTGATAACAAATTATATGAATTTAGATCAAAACCATCCCTCTTGGAAGAAAAAAAAAACGACTTTTGGTTTCTCAGAAGATGAAACAACCACAAGCAATCTCCATGCTCTTCTTCTTCATCTTCTTAGATTATGTTACTGCTCAAGCTCCTCCTCCTCTGTACACAACCAACGACCTCTTCAAGCCAAGCTTAGTCATCACCACCGGAGTTTTCTCCGTCGTCTTCACACTCACCTTCGTCCTCCTCGTCTACGCCAAATGCTTCCACAACAATCTCCGATCAGAGACCGACGAAGAAGGTGACATAGGGAGACTAGATCGTCTATGGCAAGGACTCTTCAACCAATCATCTCGATTATCATCAGGTCTCAACAAAACAGCCATCGAGTCACTTCCCTTTTTCAGATTCTCTGCTTTGAAAGGATCAAAACAAGGTCTCGAGTGTTCTGTCTGTTTGTCTAGATTCCAAGACGTTGAGATTCTTAGGCTTTTGCCTAAATGCAAACACGCTTTTCACATCGAGTGTATTGATGAGTGGCTTGAGAAGCACGCTACGTGTCCTCTGTGTAGAAACAGAGTCTCTATCGAAGACGAGCTCTCTGTTTTGAGTTGTAGTAGTAACAATAGTATGAGACTCATGACCCATGAGGCAAGAGAGGAAGAGATTTACATCGAACGCGAAGAGGGAGAAGCTAGTGATGGGTCTTCGAGATTCAGCAGCTTCAGGAAGATTCTCAAGTTTGGTAAAAATGATTTGCTTGTGGAGCAAGGAAACGAGAAACCTATGCACAAGTTCAGACACAGGATTGTGGTTTCAGATGTTGTGTTTAAGAACCGTTGGAGTAACGTGACTCCTTCGGATTTGACTCGTTTGACATCGGACATGTTGAGCGAGAGATTCTCGTCGATGGAACGAGTGCAGAGAGGTGACTTGCGTGACAAGGAAGAGATCGATATGAAGGACAAAGACTCAACGAGAAGAGCGGTTTCTGAAATCACGGCTGTTCCTAGACAATGCGTTACAACAGCGATTACAGAAAACGCGGTTGGAGGAAACGACAGCGGTTTGGTCGCTTCCACGTCGAGAAGCGATGCGACGGAGGAAAGAAGAAGACAGTTATGGTTGCCGATCGCTAGAAAGACAGCTCATTGGTTCGTTAACAGAGAGAAAAGGAATGAACTAAACACGACACCACGACAATCTTAATGTTTAGTTGTTTGTTTTCTTAATTTATTTTTATTGCAATTAAATGATTGATGATTGTGTTTGTGTAGATACATGGTGGATTGATTGTGAACAAAGTTTTGGCCAATGTTCATATACATTTATTAGTTGAAAATGTATTGTATTTGTACAACACATACTTGTTAAATCGCTTTTTAAACGTTTGAAGAAACAGTTTCTGTCATTTCGCAGCTTACCAATCAAAACCATGATGGATGATAATTAGACACATCTCCTGGAATCAATGATAACTTTTAAAAATAAAATAAAATGTGAAGCCTACTACATACTATTGTATAAACATTGTAAGCCACTAAGTTTCCATATGCCTGGGAACCAAATCAGTATAGAAGATCCTAAAAATATGTTTATGTGAAAGTGTAGAAACATTATGCTTCCAGCATGTTCAGTCTTATCTATAGCTGTCTAAAGAATAGTATTAAAAGTATTGTTCTTTTTTTGTCACCTATTTAATAAAATTAAGGTTTTACATAAGCCAATAAAGAACACATTCATCTCAGAGTCACAAGCCGGCAAGGCAATCCTTCCAGAGGCACACAATATAGAGAAGTAGAACCAAACTAGAGATATCAGATATGAAGAATTTAAGAAATGGAAGACAAAAACTTAAGTCAAAATCTCCTTGAAAGAACTGAAATAAATGTCCTAATGATATAACAATTGTAGAAAAATGATCCAATATTCAACTAACGGATAGAAACAAGATAAGGACCATTTGGATCCAATCTTCAACCACTGGGCAGAGACCTCAAAGCTGGCCAAGCCTTAGGTTGGTATTTCCATCAGCTCCAACCAAGTTGTAACACAAATAAAACTATTTGGGTCTTCAATAAGAACCGGAAGAGACGCACTTGTTAAGAACCAAGACAACGACCATCCACATTTATTGAATCCAGAACAACGAATTAGGGAATTCCAAACTCAAACTTCCATACCCCATAATGAGTTGGTCCAAGAGAGTTTCGAAACTTCAATTGACAAATAACTAACTAAACAAATTTGTAAGTACCCTCAACAACATAATTGAACCGGCTATTACCCCCACCGCGAACCACATCAAATACACGAGGTGAGACCCGTATAGAAAGGCGTTGATTAAAAAAATATCATGGTTCGACACGTGTCTAGACGGTTTTTAAACGGAAAATTGGTCATAGCCATGGTTTTGAAAACTGGATCGGACCGGCCGGTCCGACCGTGACTCGCTAAAGAAACCGAGTCCGGTTTGATTTAAAACTCGGATTTAAGAAAACTCGATAAAACCGACAAAAAACCGGTAAAACCAATGACCCGGGTCAATTTTAAAACCCGGTTCTAAAAAAATAAAATATAAACAATGTATTTTCAACTGTTATTAAAACTTAATATTTCATATATTATTCTTATTTTGACATATTCATAAAATCTGAGACTTTAGTTATATAAATAAATAAATACGGTAATTTAAACAATCAATTGTTTGGTTTTTATCAATTTCAATTTTACATAGTATTCACTTATTTGTTGTATATATAATTAGAGTTATGATTATTGTTCATTTTTCTAGTTAATAAAGGGAATAGAAAATATATTATATGTAGAATTATTTTTGGGAGAATTGGAAAAACAAGACACTTTCGATGTTTGTTTGTCCAAATAAGACTTTTGATACTTTTAGTCATTTTGGACAGGTTTTGCCCTTGTGTTGTAGAAAAAATAGTAAAATAAGGTAAAAAAATATTAAAAAATATATTAATCATTAGAAACCAAAGTATATCTACTTTTATGTTATAATTTATTTTTTTAAAATTCTTGAACTATGTTTTATTTAATGTCATAGGTAGGGTAGAATACTTATTTTAGCCATCAACGTAGTGTAGTAATCGAATACAAAGTATAATACATAGGTGTACCTTGGATAGAAAATATAAACTACACTTTCTTCTATAATTTACCCTAGCTAGATTATGTCTCGTATTATTCTAGCTAGATGTCTTTAGTTTACCTGCGACTATTTTACAAGTTCTATCCCAGAGTCAGTGAAATACCTTTTCTTTTTTACACGTCATACCTTGTTCTACCTTTTACCATATAATATCCTACGGCAGAATGTAGTTTCCACTCTCTCTACAGCTTTCTGACCTACGTATGATGTATATTCTAGCCAAATAAAGTAAAAATGGAAACTTCCAAATTTCGTTAAATATCTTTCCTAAATCTATCCTAAATATCTCTAAGTATATTCTCCCCACGATTTTCTCTTCACATGATCTCTATCTCCCTCGTGCTTTGTATCTCTCTCTCTTCTTCATCGACAAACATCTCTTCTATCAACCAACACAAGATGGTTCTAATCTATGTTAAATCTAGTGTATGGAGGTCAAGTTGCAGTGACGAGTGGAGTTTTCTTGGCAGACAAACAAAGGCGTGGTCGAATGGTGACATTAGAAACTACTACTTTATTGGAGAAACTCAAGATCATGGTGTGTGAAGATTATGGGGTCGACCCTAATTTGGTTAATGTCGAGTTCAGTTATGAGATGGTGAATCAAAGAGGGAATCCTCCCATTATTATCAGCAATGATCGACAAGTATGTAACTTTGTGGGCTACGCGAAGAAGGGTTCC
>CAJHQQ010005591.1:0-15701 GCA_905132885.1 Moricandia moricandioides
TATTTGGAGATTTGGCAATTTGTTCTTGATTCTAATAAAACCAGAATGAATCACGATTTTAGAAGCTTGATTTTGACTCATAAATCAGTGGAGAATCACCCTGATGTTAAATCAATATCATACAAGTTATGATGAAGAAGTTATCTCACTTTCAACCGAAGTGATTCAAGATTACACTATTTAGAGATTTGGCTATTTGTTGAAATTCATGAGTGTTTGTCTCATGTTAAGAGAGTATTCAGTTAAATTGCTACTGAATCCTCTTCAAACATACAACAGAACTCACCATTCAAAGGAAGAGACAACCAACTAGTGGTTGAATCCTCTTAAACAGCCTACACTATAACCAAGATCCTAGACAGCAAGCTGGTTATGTGTGGCAATGAATCTCTTGTTTGAATCTATCCTTCTGAAGTAACATAAGACTTTGAGTTTGTTTACCTAAGATGAAAAGGATATAGAATCAGTAATCTAGAGCTTAAGAGGAGATACAGAAGAGTTTAGACTGAGTTTTACAAGTATTAGGCTGCCTTAAGAGAGATAGAGTTAAGACAACCTCTAAACTATAATGCTTAACTCCTTACATTGTGAATATTTTTTAGACACAAGCAAGAGAGAGAGAGAGCCACGAGTTTAGAGAGAGAAACTTGTTTATTGATTCTGGTAAATGTTACAAGAGATGGTGAAGGTCTTTAAATAGACAATCACTTACAATAAACAATTACTAAATCAGAGAATGGTTAAATAACTAATATAATTGGAGAAATGGAAGTTGCCAGGAGTATATAGACAAGGGGAGGCATGACCAGATGAGGAGAAAAGGACAGGAGAAAGGTTGGCACAGCCTGCTTGAGTGAAAGTGACAGGTCTAACTTCTTCTCGAAAGCAAACCATGTGACTTCTTCTTGTCGAATTCAAACCAGCCTCTCTTATTTAAATTCAAACAAGTTTCCTTGACTTCTCAGAGATTCCCAACATCCTTATTCAGTCTCCCAAACTCCTTTCTTTCCTTGCAAGGTAAGTTAGGTCAAGATGGTAGCTGGTGGAGCAAGTATGTACGAACAGAACCAAATTGACTTCTCTTGATGGACTCTCCTTTGATCATGAACTAACTCCTTTCCTCTGGTTGTTCTATTCTTTATTTCAACACTCCCCCTCAAGCTTGACCATAGGATATCCTTGGACAAGCTTGGAACTGAGAGTATTTGCCTCATTAAAAACCTATGTGTAGAAAAACCTCATGGGATAAAACCATCACTTAGGGAAAAAGAGTGCAACTACCCTCAGTCTAGGAATTGGCCAGTGGGTTTATGAGTCTTTTGATCTAGTTTAGGGACTCATAAACCCTGGATCATGGCCTTACTTAAATGACAAGCAGGCACCAATGCCTTCCTTGCTTCACACTCAAAACTGCTTGGAACTCTCCATGTGGCTGGTTCTTAGTCTCCCCTTTCTTATGACATCATGCCATCATCAAAGGGTTTGTTCCACGACTAGACTCTTCTCATGAGGTCCAAGTACCTGATTCAAACAATGCACACACACTTGCATCAATTCTCAAGGGGAAAACCTATTAAAACAAGAATAAGTATAGTTTTAGGTACTTCCCTTGCATAAGAATATGGACATTAGCTTCTCATATTAACACCCCTCCTCAAGCTTGATCTGAGAATGAGAGTATGTGGTCTTGATTGAAAGATGAGAGCCAATGATTATCACCAATGCCTTGAGACCACAACCCTCTTGCCTTGAAATGTGGCCTTTTCTCTTGAGTGTACTTCTTGTCCACCCTCTTGGCATCAGGTAAGTCACTTCTGAGCAATCTCTCTATGGTTCAGGAATATACATCTTGTGTAGGCTCTGATCAACATGGGCAAATCTCTATGGTCAGGAATATGCATCTTGTGCAGGCTCTGATCAACATGGGAAACCTGTCAAACCAACACTAAGACAAGCATCAGTAGACAACAAGAGATCAGAAAATGGGTTTTCACCAAGTCTGATCTTTAAAAACACATTTAAAACAAGTACATCAAGCAATGGACAGATATCTTCATGATTCTATCCTAGCAACACTTCTCTGAATCCTAATCATCAAAGACTAAGCATTCATGCAACAAGACAATCATTATCCTTAAGGGCAGAAGCTAGACAATCTTTTTTAAGACATTTTTAACTTCAAGACAGTTTTAACAACCTTAGGCAGATTCTAAACAAGAGAATGAGAATACAAATTTAAGTAACCAGAGAATAAGTAGAGAGTAGAGAATGATGTAACCAAAGTATTAGTAGCCAGAGAATGGGAGAATCAGAGAGTGAGAGAATAGAGAATAGAAAATAGAAATTTCCTCATGAGTTCTAATGGACAGAGTATTGCTTTGTTTTCTTGAGTTTTGAGGAAGCATTAACAGCCAGGAGCATCCAATACTAATCAAGAATTGGTGCTTTAGTAGCTGAAACACAATGGACCATTGGAAATCAATTTATCCACTGATCTTAAACATGTGCCACTGGAATAACTCATGAACTGATGTTTTCCAGGGCTTTCAACAAGAGAACCATCAGAATAACACATGAACAAGTGTTTCCTGTGGCTTAGACAACAATAAAACCAATGGATCAAAACAGTTTGTCCACTGGTCAAAGAGATGCTCCATTAAGAGAAAGTTATTATCCAGTGGATAAAGCATAATGGTGAAGCATTTTCGAAATCTTTCTCTTCCTCAACCTTGATTCAAGATACTAACAAGTATTGAGCAAGCTTACACTATATCAGAGTGGGAGAGAAATGATTTATTCAAAAAACAGAGAGAAAAGAGGTGAATTTGATCCCAAAGAAGAGCAACAAAGCTCTGATACCATGTTGAAATTCATGAGTGTTTATCTCATGTCAAGAGAGTATTCAGTTAACTTGCAACTGAATCCTCTTCAACCATACAACAGGAACTCACCATTCAAAGGAAGAGACAACCAACTAGTGGTTGAATCCTCTTAAACAGCCTACACTATAACCAAGATCCTAGACAGCAAACTGGTTATGTGTGGCAATGAATCTCATGTTTGAATATATCCTTCTGAAGTAACACAACACTTTGAGTTTGTTTACCTAGGATGAAAAAGATTTAGAATCAGTAATCTAGAGCTTAAGAGGAGATAAAGAAGAGTTTAGACTGAGTTTTACAAGTATTAGGCTGCCTTAAGAGAGATAGAGTTAAGACAAGCAAGAGAGAGAGAGAGAGAGCCACGAATTTAGAGAGAGAAACTTGTCTATTAATTCTGGTAAGTGTTACAAGAGATGGTGAAGGTCTTTAAATAGACAATCACTTACAATAAACAATTAATAAATCAGAGAATGGTTAAACAACTAATATAATGGGGGAAATGGAAGTTGCCAGGAGTAAATAGACAAGGGGAGGCACGACCAAATGAGGAGAAAAGGACAAGAGAAAGGTTAGCACAGCCTGCTTGAGTGAAAGTGACAGGTCCAGCTGCTTCTCCAAAGCAACCCATGTGACTTCTTCTTGTCTAATTCAAACCAGCCTCTCTTATTTAAATTCAAACAAGTTTCATTGACTTCTCAGAGATTCCCAACGTCCATATTCAGTCTCCCAAACCCCTTTCTTGCCTTGCAAGGTAAGTTAGGTCAAGATGGTAGCTTGTGGAATAAGTCTATACGAACAAAACAAAATTGACTTTTTTTTATGGACTCTCCTTTGATCATGAACTAACTCCCTTCCTCTGGTTATTCTATTGTTTATTTCAACACTCCCCCTCAAGCTTGACCATAGGATATCCTTGGGCAAGCTTGGAACTGAGAGTATTTGCCTCATTAAAAACCTAAGTGTAGAAAAACCTCATGGGATAAAACCATCACTTAGGGAAAGAGAGTTCAACTACCCTCAGTCTAGGGATTAGCCAGTGGGTTTATGAGTCTTATGATCTAGTTTAGGGACTCATAGACCCTGGATCATGGCCTTACTTAAATGACAAGTAGACACCAATGCCTTCCTTGCTTTACACTCAAAACTGCTTGGAACTCTCAATGTGGCTGGTTCTTAGTCTCCCCCTTTCTTATGACAACATCCATCATCAGAGGGTTTGTTCCACGACCAGACTCTTGTCATGAGGTCTAAGTACCTGATTCAAAAAATGCACACACACTTGCTTCAATTCTCAAGGGCAAAACCTATTCAAACAAGAATAAGTATAGTTTTAGGTACTTCCCTTGCATAAGAAGATGGACATTGGCTTCTCATATTAATAATTTGTTCTTGATTCTAATAAAACCAGAACTAATCAAGATGTCAGAAGCCTGATTTTGACTCATAAATCAGTGGAGAATCATCCTGATATTAAACCAATATCATATGAGTTATGATGAAGAAGTTATCCCACTTTCAACCTAAGTTATTCTAGTTTACTCTGTTTGGAGATTTGACATTTTTTTATTGATTCTAATCAAATCAGAATGAACCACGATGTAAAAAGCTTCATTTGGACACAAAAATCAGTGGTTAATCACCCTGAAGTTAAATCAATATCATAGGAGTTATGATGAAGAAATTATCCCACTTTCAACCGAAGTGATTCCAGTTTACCCTTTTTGGAGATTTGGCAATTTGTTCTTGATTCTAATAAAACCAGAATGAATCAAGATATCAGAAGCTTGATCTTGACTCATAAATCAGTGTATTATCACCCTGATGTTGAATCAATAACATACGAGTTATGATGAAGAAGTTATCCCACTTTCAACCAAAGTGATTCTAGTTTACTCTGTTTGGAGATTTGAAAATTTCTTATTGATTCTAATCAAACCAGAATGAATAAAAATCAGTGTGTAATCACCCTGAAGTAGAATCAATATTATACGAGTTATGATGAAGAAGTTATCCTACTTTCAACCGAAGTAATTCCAGATTACCCTGTTTGGAGATTTGGCAATTTGTTCTTGATTCTTATAAAACCAAAATGAATAACGATTTCAGAATCTTGATGTTGAATCAGTGGAGAATCAGCCTGATGTTGAATCAATATCATACGAGTTATGATGAAGAAGTTATCCCACTTTCAACCGAACTGATTCTAGTTTACTCTGTTTGGAGATTTGACAATTTCTTAATAATTCTAATAAAAACAGAATGAATCATGATGTAAGAAGCTTCATTTGGACACACAAATCAGTGTCTAAACACCCTGAAGTTGAATCAATATCATAGGAGTTATGATGAAGAAGTTATCCCACTTTCAACCGAAGTGATTCCAGATTACTCTATTAAGAGATTTGGCAATTTGTTCTTGATTCTAATAAAAAAAAATGAATAACGATGTCAGAAGCTTGATTTTGACTCATTAATCAGTGGAGAATCACCCTGATGTTGAATTAATATCATACGAGTTATGATGAAGAAGTTATCCCACTTTCAACCGAAGTGATTCTAGTTTACTCTTTTTGGATATTTGACAATTTCTTATTTATTCAAAACAAACCAGAATGAATCACGATGTAAGAAGTTTCATTTCAACACACAAATCAGTGTGTAATCACCCTGAAGTTGAATCAATATCATAGGAGTTATAATGAAGAAATTATCCCACTTTCAAACAAAGTGATTCCAGATTACTCTTTTTGGAGATTTAGCAATTTGTTCTTGATTCTAATCAAACAAAATTCACAATGTCAGAAGATTGATTTTGAATCCTAAATCAGTGGAGTATGACCCTGATGTTGAATCAATATCATACGAGTTATGATGAAGAAGTTATCCCATTTCAACCGAAGTGATTCTAGTTTACTCTGTTTGGAGATTTGACAATTTCTTATTGATTCTAATCAAAACAGAATGAATCACGATGTCAGAAGCTTTGTTTGGACACACAACTCAGTGGTTAATCACCCTGAAGTTAAATCAATATCATAGGAGTTATGATGAAGAAGTTATCCCACTCTCAACGGAAGTGATTCCAGTTTACCCTATTTGGAGATTTGGTAATTTTTTATTGATTCTAATAAAATTAGAATGAATCACGATGTCAGAAGCTTTATTTTGACTCATAAATCAGTCGAGTATCACCCATGATGTTGAATGAATATCATACGAGTTATGATGAAGAAGTTATCCCACTTTCAACCGAAGTGATTCTAGTTTACTCTATTTGGAGATTTGGCAATTTCTTATTGATTCTAAACAAACCAGAATGAATCACGATGTAAGAAGCTTCATTTGAACACAAAAATCAGTTTGTAATCACCCTGAATTTGAATCAATATCATAGGAGTTATGATGAAGAAGTTATCCCACTTTTAACCGAAGTGATTACAGATTACTATGTTTGGAAATTAAGCAATTTGTTCTTGATTCTAATAAAACCAAAATGAATCACGATGTCAGAAGCTTGATTTTGAATCCTAAATCCGTGGAGAATCACCCTGATGTTGAATCAATATCATACGAGATATGATGAAGAAGTTATTCCACTTTCAACAGAAGTGATTCTAGTATACTCTGTTTGGGGATTTGATAATTTCTTATTGATTCTAATCAAACCAGAATGAATCAAGATGTTAAAAGCTTTTTATTGGACACAAAAATCAATGGCTAATCTCCCTGAAGTTGAATCAATATCATAGGAGTTATGATGAAGAAGTTATTCCACTTTCAACCGAAGTGATTCCAGATTACCCTGTTTGGATATTTTGCAATTTGTTCTTGATTATAATAAAAACAAAATGAATCATGATGCAGAAGCTTGATGTTGAATCAGTGAAGAATCACCCTGATGTTGAATCAATATCATACGAGTAATGATGAAGAAGTTATCCCACTTTCAACCGATCTGTTTCTAGTTTACTCTGTTTGGAGATTTGTCAATTTCTTATTAATTATAATAAAACCAGAATGAATCAAGATGTATGAAGCTTCATTTGGACAGACAAATCAGTAGCTAATCACCCTGAAGTTGAATCAATATCATAGGAGTTATGATGAAGAAGTTATCCTACTTTCAACCGAAGTGATTCCAGATTATTCTATTAACAGATTTGACAGTTTGTTCTTGATTCTAATAAAACAAAAATGAATCACGTTGTCAGAAGCTTGATTTTGACTCATAAATCAGTAGAGAAGCACCATGATGTTAAACTAATATCATACGAGTTATGATGAAGAAGCTATCCCACTTTCAACTGAAGTTTTTCTAGTTTACTCTTTTTGAATATTTGACAATTTCTTATTGATTCTAATCAAAACAAAATAAATCAAGATGTAAGAAGCTTCGTTTTGACACAAAAATCAGTGGTTAATCACCCTGAAGTTAAATCAATATCATTGGAGTTATGATGAAGAAGTTATCCCACTTTCAACCGAAGTGATTCCAGTTTACCCTGTTTGCAGATTTGGCAATTTGTTATTGATTCTAATAAAATTAGAATGAAACATGATTTCAGAAGCTTGATTTTGACTCATAAATCAGTGGAGTATGACCGTGATGTTGAATCAATATCATACGAGTTATGATGAAGAAGTTATCCCATTTTCAACCGAAGTGATTCTAGTTTACTATGTTTGGAGATTTGACAATATCTTATTGATTCTAATCAAACCAGAATGAATCAGGATGTAAGAAGCTTCATTTGGACACATAAATAAGTGTGTAATCACCCTGAAGTTGAATCAATATCATAGGAGTAATGATGAAGAAATTATCGCACTTTCAACCGAAGTGATTCTAGATTACTCTTTTTGGAGATTTAGCAATTTGTTCTTGATTCTAATAAAACAAAAATTAATTACGATTTCAGAAGCTTGCTTTTGACTCATAAATCCGTTGAGATCACCTTGATGTTGAATCAATAGCATACGAGTAATGATGAAGAAGTTATCCCATTTTTAACCGAAGTTATTCTAGTTTACTATGTTTGGAGATTTGATAATTTCTTATTGATTCTAATCAAACCAGAATGAATCACGATGTAAGAATCTTTATTTGGACACGAAAATCTGTGGCTAATCACCCTGAAGTTGAATCAATATCATAGGAGTTATGATGAAGAAGTTATCCCACTTTCAACCGAAGTGATTCCAAATAACCATTTTGGAGATTTGGTAATTTGTTCTTGATTCTAATAAAACAAAAATGAATCACGATGCAGAAGCTTGATTGTGACTAATAAATCAGTGGAGAATCACCCTGATGTTGAATTAATATCATACGAGTTATGATGAAGAAGTTATCCCACTTTCAACCGAAGTAATTCCATATTACCCTGTTTGGAGATTTTGCAATTTTTCTTGATTCTAATAAAACAAAAATGAATCACGATGTCAGAAGCTTTATTTTGACTCTTAAATCAGTGGAGAATCACCTTGATTTTGAATCAATATCATATGAGTTATGATGAAGAAGTTATCCCACTTTCAACCGAAGTGATTCTAGTTTACTCTGTTTGGAGATTTAACAATTTCTTATTGATTCTAATAAAACCATAATGAATCACGATGTAAGAAACTTCATTTGGACACAAAAATCAGTGGGTAATCACCCTGAATTTTAATTAATATCATAGGAGTTATGATGAAGAAGTTATCCCACTTTCAACCGAAGTGATTCCAGATTACTCTACTAAGAGATTTTGAAATTAGTTCTTGGTTCTAATAAAACCAAAATGAATCACGATGTCCGAAGCCTGATCGTGACTAATATATCAGTGGAGAATCACCCTGATGTTGAATCAATATCATACGAGTTATGATGAAGAAGTTATCCTACTTTCAACCGAAGTGATTCTATTTTACTCTGTTTGGAGATTTGACAAATACTTATTGATTTTAATTAAACCAGAAAGAATCACGATGTAAGAAGCTCACTTGGACACACAAACCAGTGGTTAATCACCCTGAGTTAAATCAATATCATGGGAGTTATGATGAAAAAGTTATCCCACTTTCAACCGAAGTGATTTCAGATTACAATGTTTGGAGATTTAGCAATTTTTTCTTCGTTCTAATAAAACCAAAATTAATCACAATGTCAGAAGCTTGCTTTTGACTCATAAGTCCATAGAGAATCACCCTGATGTTGAATCAATATCATACGAGTTATGATGAAGAAGTTATCTCACTTTCAACCGAAGTGATTCTAGTTTACTCTATTTGGAGATTTGACAATTACTTATTGATTTTAATCAAAACAGAATGAATCAAGATGTAAGAAGCTTTGTTGGGACACAAAAATCAGTGGCTAATCACCAAGAATTTGAATCAATAACATAAGAGTTATGATGAAGAAGTTATCCCACTTTCAACTGAAGTAATTCCAGATTATCCTGTTTGGAGATTTAGCATTTTTTTCTTGATTCTACTAAAACCAAAATGAATCATGATTTCAGAAGCTTGATTTTGAATCATAAATCAATGGAGAATCACCCTGATGTTGAATCAATATTATACGAGTTATGATGAAGAAGTTATCCCACTTTCAACCGAAGTGATTCTAGTTTACTCTGTTTAGAGATTTGTTCTAATCAAACCAGAATGAATCACGATGTAAGAAGATTCATTTGGACACACAAATAAGTGTGTAATCACCCTGAAGTTGAATCAATATCATAGGAGTTATGATGAAGAAGTTATCCCACTTTCAACCGAAGTGATTCCAGATTATCCTGTTTGGAGATTTGGCAATTTGTTCTTGATTCTAATAAAACAAAAATGAATCACGATGTCAGAAGCTTGATTGTGACTAATAAATCAGTGGAGAATCACCGTGATGTTGAATCAATATCATACAAGTTATGATGAAGAAGTTATCCCACTTTCAACCGAAGTGATTCTAGTTTACTCTGTTTGGAGATTTGAAAATTTCTTATTGATTCTAATCAAACCAGAATGAATCACGATGTAAGAAGATTCTTTTGGACACAGAATTCAGTGGTTAATCACCCTGAAGTTAAATCAATATCATAGGAGTTATGATGAAGAAGTTATCCCACTTTCAACCGAAGTGATTCCAGTTTACCCTTTTTGGAGATTTGTCAATTTGTTATTTATTCTAATAAAATCAGAATGAATCACGATGTCAGAAGCTTTATTTTGACTCATAAATTAGTGCAGAATCACCCTGATGTTGAATCAATATCATACGAGTTATGATGAAGAAGTTATCCCACTTTCAAACGAAGTGATTCTAGTTTACTCTGTTTGGAGATTTTATAATTTCTTATTGATTCTAATCAAAACAGAATAAATCACGATGTAAGAAGATTTGTTTGGACACAAAAATCAGTGGTTAATCACCCTGAAGTTGAATCAATATCATAGGAGTTATAATGAAGAAGTTATCCCACTTTCAACCGAAGTAATTCCAGATTACCCTATTTGGAGATTTAGCAATTTTTTTTTGATTCTACTAAAACAAAAAAGAATCATGATGTCAGAAGCTTTATTTTGACTCATAAATCAATGGAGAATAACCCTGATGTTGAATCAATATCATACGAGTTATGATGAAGAAGTTATCCCACTTTCAACCGAAGTGATTCTAGTTTACTCTGTTTGGAGATTTGACAATTTCTTATTGATTCTAATCAAACCACAATGAATCACGATATAAGAAGCCAGTTGGACACACAAATCAGTGGCTAATCACCCTGAAGTTGAATCAATATCATAGGAGTTATGATGAAGAAGTTATCCTACTTTCAACCGAAGTGATTCCAGATTATTCTATTAACAGATTTGACAGTTTGTTCTTGATTCTAATAAAACAAAAATGAATCACGTTGTCAGAAGCTTGATTTTGACTCATAAATCAGTAGAGAAGCACCATGATGTTAAACTAATATCATACGAGTTATGATGAAGAAGCTATCCCACTTTCAACTGAAGTTTTTCTAGTTTACTCTTTTTGAATATTTGACAATTTCTTATTGATTCTAATCAAACCAGAATAAATCACGATAAAAAAAGCTTCATTTGGACACACAAATCAGTGTGTATTCACCCTGAAATTGAATCACTATCATAGGAGTTATTATGAAAAAGTTATCCCACTTTCAACCAAAGTGATTCCATATTAACCTGTTTGTAGATTTCACAATTTGTTTTTGATTCTAATAAAATCAAAATGAATCACGATGTCAGAAGCTTGAATATAAATAATAAATCAGTGGATGATCACCCTGATGTTGAACCGATATCATACGAGTTATGATGAAGAAGTTATCTCATTTTCAACCGAAGTAATTCCATATTACCATGTTTGGAGATTTGGCAATTTGTTCTTGATTCTACTAAAACCAAAATGAATAATTCTGTCAGAAGCTTGATTTTGACTCCTAAATCAATGGAGAATCACCCTGATGTTGAATCAATATCATAGGAGTTATGATGAAGAGGTTATCTCACTTTCAACCGAAGTGATTCCAGATTACCCTGTTTGGAGATTTGGCAATTTGTTCTTAATTCTAATAAAACCAAAATGAATCACGATGTCAGAAGCTTGATTGTGACTAATAAATAAGTGGAGAATCACCCTGATGTTGAATCAATATCATACGAGTTATGATGAAGAAGTTATCCCACTTTCAACCGAAGTGATTCTAGTTTACTCTGTTTGGAGATTTGACAATTTTTATTGATTCTAATCAAACTAGAATGAATCACGATGTAAGAAGCTTCGTTTGGAAACAAAAATTAGTGGTTAATCACCCTGAAGTTAAATCAATATCATAGGAGTTATGATGAAGAAGTTATCTCACTTTCAACCGAAGTGATTCTAGTTTACTCTGTTTTGAGATTTGACAATTTCTTATTGATTCTAATCAAAACAGAATGAATCACGATGTAAGAAGCTTTGTTTGGACACAAAAATCAGTGGCTAATCACCAAGAAGTTGAATCAATATCATAGAAGTTATGATGAAGAAGTTATCCCACTTTCAACCGAAGTAATTCCAGATTACCCTTTTTGGACATTTAGCAATTTTTCTTGATTCTACTAAAAACAAAATGAATCACGATGTCAGAAGCTTTATTTTGAGTCATATATCAGTGGAGAATCACCCTGATGTTGAATCAATATCATACGAGTTATGATGAAGAAGTTATCCCACTTTCAACCGAAGTGATTCTAGTTTACTCTGTTTTGAGATTTGACAATTTCTTATTGATTCTAATCAAAACAGAATGAATCACGATGTAAGAAGCTTTGTTTGGAAACAAAAATCAGTGGCTAATCACCAAGAAGTTGAATCAATATCATAGGAGTTATGATGAAGAAGTTATCCCACTTTCAACCGAAGTAATTCCAGATTACCCTGTTTGGACATTTAGCAATTTTTCTTGATTCTACTAAAAACAAAATGAATCATGATTTCAGAAGCTTGATTTTGAATCATAAATCAATGGAGAATCACCCTGATGTTGAATCAATATTATACGAGTTATGATGAAGAAGTTATCCCACTTTTAACCGAAGTGATACTAGTTTACTCTGTTTAGAGATTTGTTCTAATCAAACCAGAATGAATCACGATGTAAGAAGATTCATTTGGACACACAAATAGGTGTGTAATCACCCTGAAGTTGAATCAATATCATAGGAGTTATGATGAAGAAGTTATCCTACTTTCAACCGAAGTGATTCCAGATTATTCTATTAACAGATTTGACAATTTGTTCTTGATTCTAATAAAACAAAAATGAATCACGTTGTCAGAAGCTTGATTTTGACTCATAAATCAGTAGAGAAGCACCATGATGTTAAACTAATATCATACGAGTTATGATGAAGAAGCTATCCCACTTTCAACTGAAGTTTTTCTAGTTTACTCTTTTTGAATATTTGACAATTTCTTATTGATTCTAATCAAACCAGAATAAATCACGATAAAAAAAGCTTCATTTGGACACACAAATCAGTGTGTATTCACCCTGAAATTGAATCACTATCATAGGAGTTATTATGAAAAAGTTATCCCACTTTCAACCAAAGTGATTCCATATTAACCTGTTTGTAGATTTCACAATTTGTTTTTGATTCTAATAAAATCAAAATGAATCACGATGTCAGAAGCTTGAATATAAATAATAAATCAGTGGATGATCACCCTGATGTTGAACCGATATCATACGAGTTATGATGAAGAAGTTATCTCATTTTCAACCGAAGTGATTCCATATTACCATGTTTGGAGATTTGGCAATTTGTTCTTGATTCTACTAAAACCAAAATGAATAATTTTGTCAGAAGCTTTATTTTGACTCCTAAATAAATGGAGAATCACCCTGATGTTGAATCAATATCATAGGAGTTATGATGAAGAGGTTATCTCACTTTCAACCGACGTGATTCCATATTACCCTGTTTGGAGATTTGGCAAGTTGTTCTTAATTCTAATAAAACCAAAATGAATCACAATATCAGAAGCTTAATTATGACTAATAAATCAGTGGAGAATTGCCCTGATGTTGAATCAATATCATACGAGTTTTGTTGAAGAAGTTATCCCACTTTCAACTGAAGTGATTCCAGATTACTCTGTTTTGGAGATTTGGCAATTTGTTCTTGATTCTAATAAAACCAGAATGAATCACGATTTCAGAAGCTTGATTTTGACTCATAAATAAATGGAGTATCACCCTGATGTTGAATCAATATCATACGAGTTATGATGAAGAAGTTATCTCACTTTCAACCGAAGTGATTCTAGTTTACTTTGTTTGGAGATTTGACAAATTTCTTATTGATTCTAATCAAACCAAAAAGAATCACGATATAAGAAGCTTCGTTTGGACACAAAAATCTGTGTGTAATCACCCTGAAATTGAATCAACATTATAGAAGTTATTGTGAAAAAGTTATCCCACTTTCAACTGAAGTGATTCCAGCTTACCCTGTTTGGAGATTTGGCAATTTGTAATTGATTCTAATAAAACCAGAATGAATCACGATGTTAGAAGCTTGATTTTGACTCATTAATAAGTTGAGTATCACCCTGATGTTGAAGCAATATCATATGAGTTATGATGAAGAAGTTATCCCACTTTCAGCCGAAGTGATTCTAGTTTACTTTGTTTGGAAATTTGACAATTTCTTATTGATTCTAATCAAACCAGAATGAATCACGATGTAAGAAGCTTCATTTGGACACAAAAATCAGTGTGTAATCACCCTGATGTTGAATCATTATCATACGAGTTATGATGAAGAAGTTATCCCACCTTCAACCGAAGTGATTCTAGTTTACTCTGTTTGGAGATTTGATAATTTCTTATTGATTCTAGTTAAACCACAATGAATCACGAAATAAGAAGTTCATTTGGACACAAAAATCAGTGGTAAATCACCCTGAAGTTTATTCAATATCATAGGAGTTATGATAAAGACGATTTCCAACTTTCAACCCAAGTGATTCCAGTTTACTCTGTTTGGAGATTTGGCAATTTGTTATTGATTCTAATAAAACCAGAATGAATCACGATGTCAGAAGCTTTATTTTGACTCATAAATAAGTGGAGTATCACTCTGATGTTGAATCAATATCATACGAGTTATGATGAAGAAGTTATCCCACTTTCAACCGAAGTGATTCTAGTTTACTCTGTTTGGAGATTTAACAATTTCTTATTGATTCTAATCAAACCACAATGAATCACGATATAAGAAGCCAGTTGGACACACAAATCAGTGGCTAATCACCCTGAAGTTGAATCAATATCATAGAAGTTATGATGAAGAAGTTATCTCACTTTCAACCGTAGTGATTCCAGATTACTATGATTGGAGATTTGGCAATTTGTTCTTGATTCTAATAAAACCAAAATGAATAACGATGTCAGAAGCTTGATTTTGACTCATAAATCAGTGGAGAATCACCCTGATGTTGAATCAATATCATACGAGTTATGATGAAGAAGTTATCCCACTTTCAAACGAAGTGATTCTAGTTTACGTTGTTTGGAGATTTGACAATTTCTTATTGATTCTACTCAAAACAGAATGAATGAAGATGTAAGAAGTTTTGTTTGGACACAAAAATCAGTGGTTAATTACCCTGAAGTTGAATCAATATCATAGGAGTTATAATGAAGAGGTTATCCCACTTTCAACCGAAGTAATTCCAGATTACCCTGTTTGGAGATTTAGCAATTTTTTCTTGATTCTACTAAAACCAAAAAGAATCATGATGTCAGAAGCTTTATTTTGACTCATAAATCAATGGAGAATCACCCTGATATTGAATCAATATCATACGAGTTATGATGAAGAAGTTATCCCACTTTCAACCGAAGTGATTCTACTTTACTCTGTTTGGAGATTTGACAATTTCTTATTGATTGTAATCAAACCAGAATGAATCACGATAAAAGAAGCTTCATTTGGACACAAAAATCAGTGTGTATTCACCCTGAAATGGAATCAATATCATAGGAGTTATTATGAAGAAGTTATCCCACTTTCAACCGAAGTGATTCCATATTACCCTGTTTGTAGATTTGGCAATTTGTTTTTGATTCTAATAAAAACAAAATGAATCACGATGTCAAAAGCTTGATTATAACTAATAAATCAGTGGATAATCACCCTGATTTTGAATCAATATCATACGAGTTATGATGAAGAAGTTATCTTATTTTCAACCGTAGTAATTCCATATTACCCTGTTTGGAGATTTGACAATTTGTTCTTGATTCTACTAAA
>CAJHQQ010005592.1:0-15693 GCA_905132885.1 Moricandia moricandioides
GCCTAAAATCTAAGAGCACCCTTAACGGTGTGGGATCTTAAAAAAGATTTGCACAGCTTACATAATAATATTTTTAATGTGACTTTGTTATCTTAATTTTTATTTTAAAATAAATCTACTAAATGGTGACATCTGTAATAAAAATATGTAAACAGTTTCTAATAACTTTTCAATGAGATATTGTGTGATATTTTCTCTTTTTTATATTGTTTTTTGTGTCAGAGATATTTTGCTAAAACCCAACGTTGGAGGTGTTCTAAGCCAAATCAAGTTTGATGATAATATCAATGACTAAATTAATTTCCCTAGAAAAGAAAGCAACAAAAACCCTTGAGATTGATACTACCAATATGCCTTAAATGATAATGTCCTAGACGTTGAATTTACGTTAATTACCCTTGTATATTGCTTAATATATATACTTATATCTTGTGTATGTGTATGAATTTACCAATGGATATTGGACACTTTTGGTTATTATTTAATTTAACAACTGGATATAACGAGTTAATAAGTAAGTACGATTATGAGTGTTTGGGATAAGAAAATTAAGGTTCTTACATTCTTGGCAGCAGCACTAAAGGCTTCTCTGTGGCTTATATCAGGATTACCAGCTTTGATACGTTGGATCTCCTCCCTGCGAGAAAGACGTGACAGTTAATGAATTATATCAGTGTCTATATACAATTAGGATTCGAATATAAATGAATGATGCATATATAATAGTAAGAAATTACATAAAACTCACTTGATGAATCGATTATATGCGGATGGGACTCTCTGTCTTTTCTCTGGAGCTGGCAATGGCACAAATCAACGGCAAAGACAAAGCGAAAAACAAAAAAAAAACTCAGACAGAAAGAGACAAACATTCATTTAAACTACTTTACATTGTTTTTTTTCTCTCTCTCTCTCTCTCTCTCGAACCCATCATCACTTCATCATTTTGTAAAGACAAACCCATCTTTGAACATCTTACATAGATTCTTTCTCTCTAGCTAGATTTCAGGGGGATCCATGAATCTATCTCCTCTTTTATTTTATTTTTACTCTTACAAATTTTAAAAGCCGTCCAAGATATATACACAATCAACACATATATACAAAAGGTCATTAATCGATGAATATAGTTAGTCTCTTCTATGTGTAATTCAAAGTTACTAGGGTTTGAAACAAGATCCAAAGAAAAGCTAGGCATGTCTTGATGGCGATTCATATAACTACTACCAAATTATAAATATGCAAATCGTTTTTTCAAACGAACCAGAAATGAGAGGAAATATATAGTCTCTTACGGCGGTTAGCGGGTGGTGCTTTAGGAATCTCATGTTGTTGATGAAGATCCATGAAAGATGGTATGTCATTCATATTTGGATGTTGATTCATCATCATCATATTCATGTTTGATGGTGCTTCTCTCAGCTCCTCCTTCGATAAAATTTAATACCCTTGAGGCCTGATATATACGTAACTAGAGAGCCTATTTATAAGAATAAATAAATAAACATTGTTAATTACCAGAATATTTTGGGGAGTGAAGTAAGATTGAGGACCAAGCTGGAGATGGAGCTGGTTAGACGCTGGGAGGGCAAGCGATCTCATGTTCACCGAAAGAAGATTGGTACAGCAGCCACATCGGATGGTTACGGTCTTGAACAAGCTTGTGTAAGGAACACTAACCTAAAAAATACGAGAGAAAGTGAAAAATCAAAGCCACCATCTAGACATAGATCAGAAAAATGAGGAGATTAAAGAAGAGAAAAATGAGAAAGTAAAGAAGAGTATTTATTTATTTACCGCAAGAATAGTTTCGCAAAAGTTGCATTGGACATAGCAAAGATGTTCAGAAGGAGAGAGGTGCTCTGGTGGAAAAACAGCTGAGGAAGGAGATGACATAGACGACATAGACATTTTTGTAAGAAGAAGAAAAAAGGGATTTGAAGTTGGAAGCTGATCTTTTTTTTGGGAGTGTTTGGAGATGTGATTGATTGATGTGTATTTGACTGATCAGAGGATTCTTGATAAGGTGAAAATAAAAAAACCCACCATTATCTGATCTTCTTGATTGTTGGGTTGCTGTGTATTATATACCACAAAGGAAGATATAGAGAGAGAAGGGGTGAGAGGAAAAGAAGATATTAATGTGAGAGAGTAAAAACTGCAAAGCCTTCTTACTCTAGCCTCCAGGTTGTTTTCTACTAATAATGTTTTGGTTATCAATTTCTAAATACATTAAATAATAAAGCATAGTGTATCTTCTTAGAGCATGATTAATGCATGGTTCTTAGCATGAAATTCTTATTTTCCTTAAAAGACGTTTTTTTTTTTAATTTTAACTAAGAAAACTTAAGAACCGTCTCTTAAATAAGAGACATAAGACCATTTTTAATCCGAGTCTCTTAGGGTGAGGTTCTTAATTTTTTTTTGATTTTTTTTTTTACACTTTTTAGATAAGAGACGTCTCTTATTTAAGAGATGGTTCTTAAGTTTTCTTAGTTAAAATTAAGAAACGTCTCTTAAAAAAAATAAGAACCTCATGTTAAGAGACATGCATTAAAGATGCCCTAAGAGACGTTTATTATCCGAAAAGTATAAAAAAATTCAAATCAAGTTAAAAATTCCATCTTGAGACCGGAGTTAAAGATAGCCTTAATACCTATACACCTTAATGAACCGGTAATTATAAGGTAATTGTTTTCTTAATTTATAATTAAAGTGTGTGGATCTTGACAACACATGTTATTACACCAGTACAATGTATAGAAGCACTTATTTTTTTTTGTTTTTGTTCAAAATATAGAAGCACTTATTATGTGCTGAAAGTTATTATTAAATCCAAATTGTCTACATCTTATTTGGTTGACCATACGGTATCAAGCTTAGTAGAAAAAGTGTCTGAAAATCACATCATACTAATCAATTCCTCGTACTTTTAATATCTATAGTGACCTTGTGGTCACAAGAAGTCAAGATTGATGGCAAAACCGTTTAAGGATGTGATCGCTTAAAGACGAACATGATTCCACCATCTGAATCACTTTCATCATTAATGTTACAATCAAATTTTGGGCTTTACAACTAAAACAAAAGCTCATTAAATTATGGCTTAATATAAAATGGCTTTATATATCTGTACAGTAGAAAATCTACAACTTTGTTTAACAGTGACAAAAAAAAACTCATGAGAAAAGTCTATATTGATATGCCAATTTTTCTTTTGTTAAACAAACTTTTTGTTATTGTCTAACAACATATGCTAACTAAAACTTAACATTTGTAGCTACTGTTCAAAACTTTAGTTACACAAAAATACTTTAATTGAAAACTAAACTAAACTCACTGTAAAATGTGGTAAGTATTAGGGGAAAAAGTCCTACATTAATAATATATAAGATAAATGAACCATCTACACTATTAAAGCACAATTCCTACTAGGATTCTACCATTGATTTTTGAAGTTATTTACAAAGTCATGTCACTTCTTTATTTGGATTTTTTTTAATTAATTTATATCCAAATTAATTTAAACAAGTATATTATAAAATTTAGAAAGAAGTCATTCCCGTATATTCTAATCTCTCTTTTATTAAACTAATTAATACATGATATAAAAGAACCAGCGAAAATAATATATATTTATGTTAATATTTTAAATTTAATGTTAACTATTATCCTAACATTTAGGAATAACCAAATGGCTAATCTAAAATTATTTTTATTTTTATATGATATAATAGTGTGGACCCTGTATTTTCAAGGAGCATATATTTTTAAAAATAAAATCTTAGCAAACCTAATATTTTGTTAGGAATATATAGTAAACATTTAAACTCACTAACCACAAACCAATTTCGATATAAACCTTTCATTAGAAAACTGCGTTAACTGTATAAATATATAAAATATATCTTAATTGCCTTAATATATGAACCAATAAGACTTTAAAGGTTAGATTACAAATTTTTGGTATAACAATATAAGAAGTATGGTTAATAACTAGATTTATGTGAATATTTTGAATTTAATGTTAACTATTATCCTCAATTTTAGGAATAACGAAATCAGATGCCTTACAGTATTTTCCCGGTTATTTAAATGAGGTATATATTTTTTTTCCTCTAAAACAAAAGCATATATCTTTTTTTAATAAGTGAGGAGCATATGTTTTTATAGTTAAAATTCTAACAAACTTTATACTATGTTAGGAATATTTAGTAAACATTAACGATTTTGTATATTAATATAGTCATATATATTAAGAACGGTCATTAACTTCTTTTTCTGCACACTAAATTAAATGTGAACTACATAATATTTTTAATTAATTTTCACAATGTTACAATTTACCTACTATAAAACATAAATTAATAATATTTTAGAGTATATAATAATTTTTCGCATAACAAGTAATATCGTAATTGTTTATTTAAAAGTTTTTTGATCCTTCGAATAACTAGAGAGTATTAAAAGAAAATAAATTACGCTCTTTGAAAGTGCGAGTCAAAATCTAGTTCCACTTATTATCAATTAGTTTTAGGATGGAAGCTCATCTAGATTAACATGTTATCATAGTCCAATCCAAAAAATCCAACCGGATCTATTATCGATTAAACCCAAAGTCGACCCATCAATCCTTAACCAAATATTTCGAAATTGACACTCAAAGTGCCATCATCTAAAAATGATGTATTAAGGACAAATGTCCAACATGATAAATTAGAAAAGATCCTTAATAGTATATAAGATAGATAAACCAATACACTTATTATCAATTGGTTTTGGGTTTAATTCCATCTAGCTTAACAATAAGCTTCTCACGGACATTTATGTGTATTTCTTACAGTGACCACACAAGATATTGTGCACATTCGTTCCTCTAGAAAAGGACGAATGTCTGAAATACGTGAGCACCTTTTTGACATTTTAATTTGACTTTGATCTTTATAGCTATGATCGCTAAACTACAAACCACTTCATCAATATTCACTAGGGGTGACACAAATTGAATATTCAAATTTTTGAAAGTATTTGGATCCAATCTTTTTATGTCTGAATAATCAACTATCCGATTCGATTCGATTCGTAACTATTCGGATATTTGGTGTTTGGATATCCAAAAAAATTACATTTTAAAATGGATATCCGATTTGATCCGTATAAATAAAATATTAACAAATAAAAATATTTATAACTACATAAAATATAATATTTTATAATTTATATATATAATTCTTTAAATATATGTATATAACATATGAGATCAAATATTCATTTTTAAAATATTAGTATTAGTGATGTGCTAATTTCTTAAAGATATTGAATATTATTATTTGTTTTGCTTTGTACAAATAGTGATATTCACATTTTTAGTTCAAATGGAAATGGATAATAATCGAAACAAAATTTACTAATATTTTGTCCTGCCCAGAGATTTACAACTTAGAACTAAGGAGTACGGTGTATAGTATGAACAAGGGACGATTTAGGCATATATCGTAGACGATTCACGAGCTTAGGGTCTTTAGGTTTGCACGTGAATACTCATATGTATATGTGTAGGCATGTAATATAATGTGATGTGTTTGTAAGTGAAGACATAAATTCTTCTAATATTTTAGTAAAAAAAGTTTAAAATAAAAGGGATTAAAGAGAAAAATTAATAATAACAGTTTGCAATAGAATTCGCAGTTCCCGATGGAGAGGGCGGCAGAGGTGGGGAGGAAAGAAAGGGACGTGTGCATGGAAGTGATTAAGCGTCGCCTCATTCACCTGTTGTTGTCATTCCTTAATTACCACTGCCCCAAACTTTTCTTCTCGTTTCTCTATACAATTCCTTTTTATTCTATTTAATTCCATTTTATTAAATTATTAAATTTCATATTATTGCGTCCTTTAGAGCATAAGACCATGTTTATCCACGGTCTCTTAGGCGGAGTTCTTAACTTATAATTTCACGTTTTTTTTTTTTTTTTTTTTTTTTTTTTTAATTTTCCCGTTAAGATACGTCTCTTAGGTCTCTTATTTAAGAGACGGTTCTTAAGTTTTCTTAGTTAAAGTTAAGAAACGTCTCTTAGAAAATCTAAGAACACCATGCTAAGAGACCTGCAATAAACATGCCCTAGTGAAGACTCTTAAAGGCTCTTAGGTTTTTTTTTTTCTTTTAAAAAAATAAAATAAAAATGGATCAATCGCGGACTGCCACGTGTCAGTGGAGCCCACGAACAGTGCAAGAACTCAACTAAAAACACCTTTTAATTAGAAAATTTAAGAGGTGGTTGACCCGCTAAAAACCCCCTTAAAAACCCCTTGTTCATGCTCTTAGTATGTAATGTGGAGAGAAACATGATGATCCATTTTATTGATTGGTGGTTATTATTATCCTTTTACTCAATTATATGATTGTTTTTCCTCATTTGAATATTGGGAATCATCCAAGTGTAGACTTTCCGTGAAAACGAGAGTAAACTAATTATACAAATTTAGTTAAAAATTTCAGGTAAGCCGGTTATCAATATTTTATTATATTTACAAATATCAAGTTTTACTTTTACTCTTTACAATTTATACACATATTTAGATATCAAATTTGAATTCAGTTTATGATACATCAACCAGACCACAAGTTAATCAAGGATTAGAAAAGAGAAAAAAACAAATATATTGTATCATTCAAAAGAAATTTTTAAAGCTGCATGTATATGTACGTATTTATAGAAACACCATATTGGTGAAAGCCACAAGCAAAACTCCACACGTAATTAATTTCAAACCTACATATGTATATATTTTCATATATTTCATTCTCATTTCAAGGATATATGTCTAAAAAAATAGCTATGCACCTAGCTGCAAAATGATACTATCTATACATTTTTTGTTTGTTGTCCGACTAACTTAAACCAACTCCGTGTATGTCAATGGTAATTAATGATACTATACTATTTATTAGTAGTTAGAATCGTTATGGAATTATATTATGTAATGTAATTAGTCGTGTTAGATTGCGTAAATAACTGTAAAGATGTTATCGCAATCATGCATAATCATGAATCCGTATTACATATATAGCTCTCAACTGCAACTGGCCATGTATAAAACTTGGAATCTTCCACTTGATGATTGTTGTTTAATAGGTCTATGTTGAAAAGACGAGCTTCCATGTTTTAAGATGTTTAAGATTTTTATCAGCGAATTAAAAAATGTGAAAAATTGATCTTTGATGATTGTTATTTAATAGGTCTATATATGTTGGTCAATGCCGGTTATTACTTTATTCTGATTAGTATATGAATCATATGACCCTTACAATCTCGAAATTACTTTGGCTTTCAATCCAAAAGTTCGGTTACCCAAAAGCACATGATTTTGTAAACTCAGTATAACTTAAACATTACATATAATGAATCAAACCCTAAAATATTGTTTCTAATATTTGGTTGCCAAACAGAACATGAATGTAGTTATATAGGTATTTAGGTAAGGTCGACCAAAGACGAAAATATAAAGGCGGAAGTTATGAGTAATTAAGGCGTACATAGTTTTTGGCTGTAATGAAGGAAAAGTTGGAAATGTTGGTCTGATTCCTAGAAACGTATAATGTTAGGGTTAGCCCACATTTGTGTCGTAATTTGGGCGATGATAATATGCTGAGATAGTACACACATGGCATGCATATTTATGTACATTGATTGGAATTCATATATGAAATGCAATATGTCCCATTATAACATGCATGCATGTTCTGAGATCATAAGTGACATTGACATTTCCTTGTTCTTTTCTATTCTGATTGGTTTAGAAAAGCTATTGCCAAACCCCCCAATCTATTTGTACATCTAATGAAAAAGTACTTACAATTATGTTGAATCAATAATTCACTCTCACCACATTACATATACAAATGTATGTTACGAAATAAGCAAGCACTAAAGCACGTTATCTTGTGCTCACATTTTTCATTGCTAACTTTATTTTTTATGATGAAATCCATACTATTTCAGTTTTGATATTAAGTTTTTAAGCCACTAGAGGCTTTGAGAAAAGACTACCTGCATCAATTAGAGTACAAGGGATGAGTTAAAACTTAGAAATTTGTTGTTGCGCAGAGTGGGGGGTGGGGAATAATAATCACTACAAGAAAACACGTTTTTGCCGACTGCATGTACCGACTGATTTTGTAGTCGTAAAATGTCCAGACTGATTCCCGACTGAGTATCAACTATGCTACGACCAATATAAAACAGTCGGTAGTCAGTCGCTAAACAACGACTACAAAAATCAGTAGCTACGTAGTCGTTTATTACCGACTGAATACAGACCAATATGTAGTCGGTAAGCATCGGTCGGGAATTAGTAGGGAAATTTAGTGACTGTTTACCGACTAATATATATTAGGTGAAACAGTCACATGTCGGTAGTCAAAAACCGGTATAAAAACACGTGGATGACGTTGCTAAGTTAGTTGTAACAACTTTTTACGACCAAATATATCAGTCGCCAAATTCAGTCGTAAATCAGTAGGAAAACAGTCGGAAACATTTTTATATATACACAAACGAGTCATTTTTTCTTCGCGTCATGTGTGAAAGAAGAAAAAAAATCAGAAAAAATAAAAAAAAAACGTTCAGGCACATAATGGGAGGCAATTACAACTACACTAACTTTCGAGATTGGATGTACAAGAGGTTCAATGAAGAAACGGGGAACTTCTCGGAAGAGTTCATAATGGGAGTCGAGCAATTTATGACATTTGCAAATAGTCAACCTCTAACACAGAGTAATGATGGTAAATTCTTTTGTCCTTGCAGTGTTTGCAAAAATGAAAAATTTCTTCCGGGGCAACGAATTTTGAAACATATATATAGTAAGGGGTTTATGCTCGACTATTATGTGTGGTACAAGCATGGAGAAGAACTCGATATGGCTTTAGGAACAAGTTCTGCTAATCCGACACATTTAAGTGGTAGTGAAGATCACATTGGTAATGCAGTAGAAGATAGATATGTAGAAATGGTGAATGATGCATTTCATGATGTTGTGAGTTTTGATAACTATCAAGATGGTGATAGTTTTCAAAATTCAGTAGATCCAGAACGCAATCACTCGAAGAAATTCTACGACTTGTTAGAAGGAGCGAAAAATCCTTTATATGATGGTTGTCGAGAAGGTCACTCGCAATTATCATTGGCTTCTAGGATCATGCAAAATAAGGCGGATTATAATTTGAGTGAAAAGTGCGTAGATTCGGTATGTGAAATGTTGACAGACTATTTACCAGCTGGAAACCAATCAACCGGTTCACATTACGAGACATAAAAGTTGAGGCGCAATTTAGGTCTCCCGTACCATACAATTGATGTGTGTGTTAACAATTGTATGATCTTCTGGAAAGAGGATAAAAGGTGGGATAAGTGTCAGTTTTGTGATGCACCAAGATGGAAGCCTAGAAGCGAACGGCGTAGAACCAAAGTGCCATATAGTCGTATGTGGTATCTACCTGTTGCTGACAGATTAAAGAGAATGTATCAGAGTAAGAAGACAACAGCAGCAATGAGATGGCATGCAGAGCACCAAGCCAAAGAGGATGAAATGTCTCATCCGTCAGATGCAGCGGAGTGGAAACACTTTCAAGATCAAAATCCCTAGTTTGCAAAGGGAACCCCGTAATGTTTATCTCGGCTTATGTACGGATGGATTCAATCCATTTGGGATGTCTAGTAATCATTCGCTGTGGCCAGTGATCTTGACTCCATATAATCTACCTCCTGGTATGTGCATGAATCCAGAGTACTTGTTCCTCACAATTTTGAATTCTGGGACAAATCACCCACGAGCTAGTCTAGATATCTTCCTCAAACCTCTAATTTCGGAGTTAAAAGAGTTGTGGTCTACTGGAGTTGAAGCATACGATGTCTCTTTGAATCAAAATTTAATCTTAAAGTTGTGCTTCTTTGGGACTATAAGCGACTTTCCGGCATATGGGATGCTATCAGGGTGGACAACTCATGGTAGGTTGTCTTGTCCAATTTGTGTGGAAGATACAAAGGCTTTTTATCTGCCGAATGGAAGGAAGACGTGTTGGTTTGATTGTCATCGAAGATTTCTTCCTCATGGCCATCCACTGAGGAAGAACAAAAAGGACTTCTTGAAGGGAAAACATGCTATGAATGAATTTCCACCTGAATCTTTGACTGGCGAGCAAGTTTATTCTGAGCGGTTAAAAGGTGTCAATCCACCAAAAACGTCTCAGTGTGGTGGAAATGGTCACGATAAGAAGAAACCTGGATATGGGAAGAACCATAACTGGCACAAGGAAAGCATATTCTGGGAGCTGCCGTACTGGAGAGACCTAAATCTTCGACATAATCTTGATGTACAACATCATGAATACTCTTATGAGTGTGAAGGGTAAGTCGAAAGATACAATCAAGTCAAGATTGGATATAGAACTTTTTTGTGATCGGCAACACTTACATGTTGATAGTAATGGTCAAGCTCCTTTTCCTCCTTACACACTGGATGAGAACGCAAGAAAACGTTTATTGGAATCTGTGAAAGTAGGGGTAAAATTTCCAGATGGTTATGCTTCCAACTTAGCTAATTGTGTTGATATAGAGAAGCGCAAGTTTTCAGGCATGAAGAGTCATGACTGCCATGTGTTTATGGAGAGGCTACTTCCATTTATATGTGCAGAACTCCTAGACGAAAACGTCCATCTTGCTATATCAGGTACAAATTAATTAATTATAGTTTTATGACATATTACAGTTCTAAGTGTGTTTATAAATTGGGTTATTAACGATTTTAAATTTAAATTTCTATATTGCAGGGATTGGTTTATTTTTCTGTGACCTTTGCTCAAGAACTTTGCAAAAAAATCGCTTAAAAAACTAAAACAAAATATTGTTTTGATACTCTGCAATTTGGAAAAGATCTTTCCACCATCATTTTTTGACGTGATGGAGCACTTGGCCATACATCTCCCCTATGAAGCTGAACTAGGAGGCCCCGTGCAATATAGGTGGATGTATCTTTTTGAAAGAAACTTTAAGAAGTTGGAATAAAAGTCATGCAGCTGGTTCGATTAGTTGAAGCATATATCAATACTGAGATTGCTTATTTCTCAGAACACTACTTTGCTGACAATATACAAACGAAATCGAGGTAAATGTTATAATTGGTGACATGTTCACCTTTTCGTGTGTATTTGCATATTTTCTTCTAAAATGTAGAACTCTTGTTCTTATATGGTAGGTTTACAAGATTTGAAGTAGGTGAAGTTCATGTATACCATGTCGAAGGAGTACCAGATATATTTACTCAGATAGGTCGGTCCAAAGCGGGGAAATGCAAGAAATTTGGCTTTCCGAGAAAGATTATCTATGCGCACATGCTTATGTTTTGCGAAATTGTGATTATTTTCAGCCATTTGAAAGGTATATATAATTAACAAATCCATACCTTATGTTTCTCACACTAATCTAACAAATGCATACCTTCTCATATTTTAATTTTGTTACTCTAATATAGCATGTTCGAAGATTTTCTTTCTGTAAAATATCAAGACCTTTCTGAAAGAGAACTCTCCGTGAAGAGAACTGATGAATATCATATATGGGTGAAAGATTATGTACGTCTCAGTTATACTATTATAATACTTACTTTAGGTATTGTACACCGTGTTGATCTTGTGTATGTATATTTGCAGGTTACTCACTGGAGCGAAACACATCCTTTTTCCTGCTTGGGTTAAAGACATTGTACAAGGACCCATGAATAAAGCAAAAACCTGGCCAATTTATTTCACTCGAGGTTTTCTGTTTCATACCCAAACGCATGGTGAGGGACGAAAGACCTTGCAACTATGGAGTATGTGCTAAAGGAGAGAGTTATACAAATTCAGCTGATGAATCTCAGTACTACGGGATCTTAACAGATATCATACAAATCGAGTACGAGGGGATAGTCGATTTGAAAATCACACTTTTTAAGTGTAAGTGGTATGACCCTGTCATTGGTAGAGGGCACGCGGCAGAGAAATGGCGGAATTTTGGATGTTCTCTCATCGAGAAAATACTACAAATATGATCCATTTATTCTAGGTACGTTTGTATACATATATACTTATTGTTTGCATTTATTTTTATTAACTATATTTATTTTTGTTTAGCAGCATCTCAAGCAGATCAAGTTTGTTATATTTCATATCCGTATGTAAGGAAACGAAGAAGTCTTGGCTCAATGTTCTTAAAGTGAATCCGAGGAGAATCATTTTTGGAGAATATGAAGACAAAGATCCGGTGACTTTGCAACAAGAAAACGATGATGCTGTTTTGATGACCATAGTTGAAGACCTTGAAGTCGAGCATTTGGTACATGCTCCTGGAGAACCGATCAATATTTGATTTCGACGTGGCAGATGCAGAACCAAATGATGAATTCCGATGTAATTTATCATCTTCGGATGATGATGAAGATGGAGGTGAAGATGAACTGTACTAATTTGCTTAAAGCCCGGGTAAAGCCCATAAAGTTTATTTCATTTATATAATCCAAAAAAAGAAAAATGAAAAACAAAAGAAACCCCTAATCTATTTCTATTCTTCTCTCTCGTTCTTGACGGCCGCACTCCTATCTCTCCCACCAATCTCGATCTCTCCAGCCTATACTCCGATGTTGAGTGGAAAGAGGAAGCGAAATCTCGTCAAACCGTGTGCCTCTCGGGTTTCTAAAAGGCCACCTTCCTTACCAACATAGTACGACTTTGTACCGAGGGATCCATCTCAGTCCAGTCCGCCGGTTCTCCCCATGCGAAATACTATCCCATCTGTTCGCGACTATCCTCCTCCGAGACAGCTATTTCCGACGATGACCTTCCCACCTACTGCATCAACTCCGCCGCCTCTCACTCCAGCTGCTGCTATGTTTACACCTCAACACCGAAGAACTCAGTCGACAGAACATATGAACCCACTTCCGCCATCTCATGAGGCTCCAGTTCCAACATCTCAATCACCTCACAGTTCTCAAGCCCAAAATTCTCATATCCAAGAAGAGGAGGAGGAGGATATGTCCGATGTAGAGGCTCCGGTTCAACCTAATCTCGCCCCTGACAATATGGATCTTTTGAACTCCCTCCTAAACCAGCCAAATCGACCGAAGAGTATAACTTTCCTCTCTCCCAACCGTGAGCTTAACACGACATGGTATTTTTCTCTTCCTTGCTACAATAGTCTTTTATGATTTTAGCTGCAATTGTTGATGAGGTAAGGTATTAAAAATTGTAGAAAATTTTGCTACATTCTGTCAAGAGTGTAGATTGTTGATTATCACTTTTGTAGAATAAACTCACGGACTCGATCATAGTGACCATGAGACTCGATCAATGTGATAGAGTGCTTTGCTTGTTCTTTTGTTTTGCTTGAAAAGATTTGATTGAACCTGTTATAATCAGCTCTGCAGAAGATTATTTTTTCAATTTAAATTTTGTATTTATTTAGTTTGTCCTTAGTTTCTCTTAAAAATATGTTTGTACGCTTGGTGATAATTTAACTAGAGGATTATCTACAATCTCTCTCAGAGTGTAGATTCGTTGATGATCACTTAAATTTGTATTTATTTGGTTTGTAGGTTTGTTATGACAAGTCGAAAGTTTGACTAGGAAGATTACCAAGATTTTAAAGAACAAGTTTAATAAGGCTTTCTAACAGCTCACGGGATCTCGTGTGCCTAGAGACAGACAAGAACGTTAACTTTTCTGGAATTTGCTCTGTAAGTTTTCTCTGTCTCTTCTTTGTCTTTGAATTTATATAATTATTAAGTTGTTACTTATCTGTCTTTGAGTTTTTTATAATTAATAAGTAAGTGTTAGTCTCATATTATTTTTGGTTTTCTGCCTGCTAAACTGGTATCTTCTATGTTCATTTGAAGAAAAACTCACACATGGGATCCATCATTGACTGGTGTTGTTCAAGAACATTTCGAGGGCATTTGTCTATCACGAATGAAAGACATGGTCAGCGAAGTAAGGACTACTCGGGTGCAACCTACTTGGATAAATGACCCATCTGGACACAAATGACTGACTATTGGGCACTGAAGCTGCAATTGCAAAAGAGTCGGACAGCATCAGCAGCTAGACTGTCTGATCGTCAAGGACTTGGTGTTCACACACACAACTCTGGCCAGAAGTCTTATTTGCAGATCCATCAAGAGATGGTGAGTCCCTACTGCTTTAGTGGGTTCAATGTTGATAAGTATGTTTTTTCTTAAATTTATATATACTGATATTTTTCCATTTCACTTCAGGTTGTTGAATTGGGAGACCATGAGCTTTGCTGAAGTATTCATCAGAGCTCATACAAAATCAGATGGAACCTTTAGATGATTTCAAAGCTGACATGTTGCTGAGGCTCTCAAGAAGAAAAAGAAGCTAAGCTGGCCACCCTTGAGACTGATCAGACTGAGGACAGGGCAGCATCACAACTATCAATAGAAGAGGAGAATGAGCTGTTTTATTCAGGTTGATTTCTTACTGTCAATTTTTTTTGGATTCAAACTTGTCAAAGTTTATTTCTTATGTTTTTGCTTGTTGTAGTCCACTTTCACCAATGACAGGGGGAAAATTTATGGCCTGGAAGCTTGAAGAACCAGCTTCAATGAAGTGCCATATGACCCAAAAAGACTTGTCTCTTTTCATTCAAATGCAACAGGAACTTCAGGAAGCTCAACGCCAAATAAAAAGAACAAGCTGCTCTTCTTGCAAACTTGAGGAAGAGCGGTGTCCAAGCTGCTGCTGCTGAGGCAAAGAGAGAGGAGAGCGTGCCACAAGCTGCTGCTGCTGCGGAAATGAGAGAGGAAAGAGCGTTCCAGGAATTTATAGCTACTCAGCAGGCTTTGATCGAGAGTTTTCAGTGTTTCGGAAGTACTGACCATCACAGGACCAGAGATTCTTGGACTTTGTCTCCAAAGAAAGAGCTTCATCTGATCCTGAACAAGTACTTAGGTGCTCGTGTTGCCGTATTCCCTCTACGTATGTTTTGTTCTGCACTTAAGCTTTCTTCGGATGATGTGAAACTATGTAAGACCTCCTTAAGTGTTGGAGTTCTATATTGGAGTGTTTATAAAACTTTATAACTCCCCAGTCTTTGGAGTGTGTGTAATGTGCATGTAGCTTGAACCTTTATATGATTTCAAGAATCTCGTTGTTTTAGTCTTATTAGCTTTAAATAAAGAATCGCTCAAAAATCATGACACAACAAAAAAAACCAAAATCATGTATTGTGACAAATTAATACTATAGTCAAATAGTCGCATATCAGTCAGAAAACAGTCGTAAAATTTAAACAACGTAGTTACTATCCTCCAGTCGGGGATTCCCTTCAGAGTAGCATATAAGGCAACCACGACTGTTTCCTACCTCCTACCATAGGAATATTAGTCGTTAATATTATCAGCTCGTGTGTATTCATGAGCATCGTGCAAAATTCAGTTATGCGTATTATTCAGTGATCGTTAAATGAGTCGTAAATTAGTCGCAAATTACCTACTAGAATTAGCGACTGGAGGTACGACGTACGTACGAACATGGTAGCCAATACGCTAGTCGCGAATACTCGACTGTTTTCGCGACTAATTTATTTAACGACGACGGTGGTATAATACGACGACTTCAATCAGTCGTAAAACAGTCGT
>CAJHQQ010005593.1:0-15650 GCA_905132885.1 Moricandia moricandioides
AATTAACTAAGTATGTTTAGCCCAAAATTAGCCCAGATACTAGAATAATCTTCCACCTCCTTAAGTATAAAAATCTAGATATTTTTCAAAGAATTATCTAGATAATTAAATAAAATAATCTAGATATTTAAGTAGAAGTATCTAGATTTATGAATAAAATATATGAGATATTTTGTATTTTGGAGACTATAAATACCTCCACTCTCCTTTCATTTGTATGATCAAGAAATCAAGAAATAAAAAAAGTTTGTAAGAAACTTTCAAGCAATAAAAATCCTCTTCCAAATTATAAAAAATTTCTTCTTCACAAAGTTTCTTTCTCTTCAAACACATAAAACACTTTCTCCATCTTTACTAAAGTTTTTCATTCCAACAAAGTGGTATCAGAGCTAAGGTGATGGCAAACAATGGTGTTCCCTTCCAAGTTTCAATGCTCACTAAAAGCAACTATGACAATTGGAGTCTTAGGATGATGGCTATTTTAGGAGCACATGATGTGTGGGAGATAGTCGAGAAAGGCTTCAATGAACCGGATAGTGGTCTATCTCAAACTCAAAGAGATGGTTTGAGAGATTCAAGGAAGAGAGACAAGAAGGCTCTCTGCCTAATCTATCAAGGATTAGATGAAGATACATTTGAGAAGGTTGCTGGAGCAAAGACGTCCAAAGAAGCATGGGAAAAGCTTCAGACCTCTTACAAGGGAGCGGAACAAGTTAAAAAGGTACGTCTTCAAACTTTAAGAAGAGAATTTGAAGCATTACAAATGAAGGAAGGAGAACTCATCTCAGATTACTTCTCAAGAGTCTTAACGGTTACTAATAACCTAAAGAGAAATGGTGAAAAGTTAGATGAGGTGAGAATTATGGAGAAAGTTCTTAGATCATTGGATTCAAAATTCGAGCACATTGTTACCGTGATTGAAGAGACAAAAAATTTGGAGACTATGACGATGGATCAACTTCTTGGATCACTACAAGCTTATGAAGAAAAGAAAAATAAGAAAGAAGATATTGTTGAGCAAGTTCTCAAGATGAGAATTGATCACAAGGAAGAAAGTGGTCGGAGCAATCAAAGACGTGGTGGCAGTCATTTCCGAGGACGAGGTCGTGGTGTAAATCCCCGAGGCTGGAGATCATATGAAGACAACTTCAACCAAAGAGGAGAAATCTCAACAAGAGGTCATGGAAGATGAAATCCAAAATCAAGGTACGATAAATCAAGCATCAAATGCTACAGTTGTGGAAAGTTTGGACATTATGCTTCTGAATGCAAAACTCCAAACAATATTAGAGTTGAAGAGAAGTTCAACTATGTTGAAGAATGGAGTAAAGAAGAAGATATGCTATTGATGGCTTACAAGAAGGATGAACCAAAAGAAGTTCACAAGTGGTACCTTGATGGTGGTGCAAGCAACCATATGTGTGGGAACAAAAGCATGTTTGTGGAGCTTGATGAATCAGTGAAAACCAATGTGGCTTTAGGAGATAAATCGAAGATGGAGGTGAAAGGTAAAGGAAACATTCTCATCCGCTTGAAGAATGGAGATCATCAGTTAATTTCCAATGTTTACTACATTGCAAGCATGAAGACCAACATCTTGAGCCTAGGACAACTCTTAGAGAAAGGTTATGACATTCGATTAAAGGATAATAGCCTTTCTTTAAGAGATAAGTCAAACAAGCTCATCACAAAGGTGCCAATGTCAAGAAATAGAATGTTTGTCCTAAACATTCAAAATGACATTGCACGATGTCTCAAGATGTGCTACAAGGAGGAATCATGGTTTTGGCATCTTTGATTTGGGCATCTCAACTTTGGAAGCTTAGATATACTTTCAAAGAAGGAGATGGTGAAAGGATTACCATGCATCAATCATCCAAATCAAGTGTGTGAAGGATGCTTACTTGGAAAGCAATTCAAGATGAGTTTTCCAAAGGAGTCATAGACAAGAGCAAGAAAGCCACTAGAACTTATACATACAGATGTATGTGGCCCGATTAGACCAAGTTCACTCGGTAAGAGTAACTATTTCCTTCTCATTATTGATGAATTCTCGAGAAAAACATGGGTTTACTTTTTGAAAGAAAAATCAGAAGTGTTTTAAAATTTTAAAAATTTCAAAGCCCATGTTGAGAAGGAAAGTGGTCTTAAGATCAAGTCTATGAGATCTGATCGAGGAGGAGAGTTCATGTCCAAAGAGTTTCTGAAGTATTGTGAAGACAATGGCATACGAAGACAGTTGACGGTGCCAAGAACCCCTCAACCAAATGGAGTAGCAGAAAGGAAAAATAGGACTATCCTTGAGATGGCAAGAAGCGTGCTCAAGAGTAAGAAGCTACCAAAAGAGTTTTGGGCAGAAACAGTGGCATGTGCGGTTTATATATCAAACCGATCCCCAACGAAAAGTGTGTTGGAAAAGACACCACAAGAAGCTTGGAGCGGAAGGAAGCCTGGTGTCAGAGTCTTTGGAAGCATCGCTCACGCTCATGTTCCAGATGAGAAGCGGGGCAAACTAGATGATAAAAGTGAGAAAAACATTTTCATTGGGTATGACACTAATTCCAAAGGCTACAAGCTCTACAATCCTAAAACAAAGAAGACAATCATTAGTCGGAATGTCATCTTTGACGAAGAAAGAGAATGGAATTGGAGATCAAATGTTGAAGACTACAACTTCTTTCCATCTTTTGAAGAAGAGAATTTGGAGCAACCAAGAGAAGAGCCAGCTACACCACCAACTTCACCAACAACAAGTTCTCAAGGAGATGAGAGCTCAAGTGAAAGGACTCCACGGTTTAGAAGTCTACAAGACATTTATGAGGTAACCAATAATCAACATAATCTCACTCTATTTTGTCTATTTGCGGATTGCGAGCCTATGAACTTTGAAGAAGCTCAAGAAAAGAAGTCATGGAGAAGTGCAATGGATGAAGAGATCAAATCCATTCAAAAGAATGATACATGGGAGCTAGCTTCACTTCCAAATGGTCATAAAGCAATCGGTGTGAAATGGGTGTACAAGGCAAAGAAGAATTCTAAAGGAGAAGTTGAAAGGTACAAGGCAAGATTGGTGGCAAAAGGCTATAGTCAAAGACCTGGGATTGACTATGATGAGGTATTTGCTCCAGTTGCTCGCTTAGAAACGGTTAGACAAATCATTTCATTGGCAGCCCAAAAGAGTTGGAGGATACATCAAATGGATGTCAAATCAGCATTCTTAAATGGAGATCTTGAGGAAGAAGTCTACATTGAGCAACCACAAGGCTACATAATCAAAGGAGAAGAAGACAAAGTATTGAAGCTGAAGAAGGCACTTTATGGACTAAAGCAAGCACCAAGGGCATGGAACACTCGGATTGACAAGTACTTCAAGGAAAAAGGTTTCATCAAGTGCCCATATGAGCATGCACTTTATATCAAAACTCAAAATAATGATATATTGATTGCATGCTTGTATGTGGATGACTTGATATTCACCGGTAACAATCCGATTATGTTTGAAGATTTCAAGATGGAGATGACAAAGGAGTTTGAGATGACTGATATTGGACTGATGTCATACTACCTTGGCACTGAAGTGAAGCAAGAAGAAAATGGAATCTTCATCACTCAAGAAGGTTATGCTAAAGAGGTGCTTAAGAAATTCAAGATGGATGACTCAAATCCAGTTTGCACGCCAATGGAATGTGGAGTCAAGCTATCAAAGGAAACAGAAGGAGAGAGTGTGGATCCAACACTCTTTAAGAGTTTAGTTGGAAGTCTACGTTACCTAACTTGCACAAGGCCGGACATCCTACACGCAGTTGGAGTTATGAGTCGATACATGGAGCATCCAACAACAACTCACTTCAAAGCAGCTAAGAGGATCCTACGCTATATCAAAGGTACAATCAACTTTGGTTTGTACTACTCTATTTCTGATGATTACAAGCTTGTTGGATATAGCGATAGCGATTGGGGTGGAGACGTAGATGACCGGAAAAGCACAAGTGGCTTTGTGTTTTTCATTGGAGAAACCGCTTTCACATGGATGTCAAAGAAGCAACCAATAGTCACTCTTTCTACTTGTGAAGCAGAGTATGTGGCAGCTACTTCGTGTGTTTGCCATGCTATTTGGTTACAAAACTTGTTAAAGGAGTTGAACATGCCACAAGAGGAGCGAACGAAGATCTTTGTGGACAATAAATCAGCAATAGCATTGGCGAAGAATCCAGTCTTCCATTATCAGAGTAAACACATCGATACTCGTTATCACTACATTAGAGAATGTGTTACCAAAATGGATGTGCAGTTGGAGTATGTGAAGACAAATGATCAAGTAGCTGATATCTTCACCAAGCCACTCAAGCGAGAATTCATCAAGATGCGAAGTTTGCTTGGATTAACAAATCATGTTTAAGAGGGGGTGTTGAAAAGTAAACTTGATTTGGGCTAAAAAAATTAACTAAGTATGTTTAGCCCAAAATTAGCCCAAATTCTAGAATAATCTTCCACCTCCTTAAGTATAAAAATCTAGATATTTTTCAAAGAATTATCTAGATAATTAAATAAAATAATCTAGATATTTAAGTAGAAGTATCTAGATTTATGAATAAAATATATGAGATATTTTGTATTTTGGAGACTATAAATACCTCCACTCTCCTCTCATTTGTATGATCAAGAAATCAAGAAATAAAAAAAGTTTGTAAGAAACTTTCAAGCAATAAAAATCCTCTTCCAAATTATAAAAAATTTCTTCTTCACAAAGTTTCTTTCTCTTCAAACACATAAAACACTTTCTCCATCTTTACTAAAGTTTTTCATTCCAACAAGAGGGTGATCAGTGGAAAATTGCCTTTAAAACGAAACAACGGTTATATGGATGGTTGGTAATGCCCTTTGGGTTAACTAATGCACCTAGCACTTTCATGAGATTGATGAACCATGTTCTTAGAGCATTTATAGGACATTTCGTGGTGGTTTACTTTAATGATATCCTGATTTACAGTAAGAACTTGGATGAGCACGTTGAGCATCTTAGAAAAGTTTTAGGAGTGCTTAGGACAGAATCCTTGTTTGCTAATTTAAAGAAATGTACCTTTGGAGCAGATAACCTTGTCTTTTTACGTTTTGTTGTGAGTGCAGATGGTATCCAGGTTGATGAAGACAAGATCAAAGCTATCAAGGACTGGCCAAGTCCCAAAACAGTTGGAGAAGTAAGAAGTTTTCATGGGTTAGCCGGATTCTACCGAAGATTTGTCAAAGACTTTAGTAGCTTGGCTGCACCAATCACTGAAATAATCAAGAAAAACGTGGGTTTAAAGTGGGAACAAGCACATGAAGAAGCATTTCAAGCCTTGAAAGAGAAACTTACGAACTCACCAGTTCTTTCTCTCCCTGACTTCTCTAAAACATTTGAAATAGAATGTGATGCATCTGGTGTTGGTGTTGGTGCTGTGCTTATGCAGGAGAAGAAACCTATAGCTTTCTTTAGTGAAAAGCTTGGAGGAGCTACTCTCAACTATCCAACGTATGACAAAGAACTCTATGCGCTTGTCAGGGCCTTACAAACATGGCAACACTATCTCTGGCCTAAGGAGTTTGTCATCCACACAGACCATGAGTCTCTCAAGTATCTCAAGGGACAACAAAAACTAAACAAGAGACATGCTAGGTGGATTGAATTCATCGAAACCTTTCCCTATGTGATCAAGTACAAGAAAGGTAAGGAAAACATAGTTGCTGATGCACTATCTAGAAGGTATGTCCTCTTGTCAACTCTTGAAACCAAGTTACTTGGATTTGAACAAATCAAAAATCTATACACCACTGATTCTGATTTTAAGGAGATATATTCTTCTTGTGAAAAGTTTGGACGTGGTAAGTACTTTAAGAGTGATGGTTTTCCCTTCTTTGAAAATAGACTATGTGTGCCTAACTCCTCTTTGAGAGATCTGTTTGTCAAAGAAGCTCATGCAGGTGGACTTATGGGACATTTTGGTATGTCTAAGACAATGAAAGTAATGCAAGAACATTTCTTCTGGCCACACATGAGAAGAGATGTTGAGAAAACTTGTGAACGATGTGTAACTTGCAAACAGGCTAAGTCCAAAATCCAAAACCACGGTTTGTATACTCCTTTACCAATTCCTTTGCATCCATGGCATGACATTTCAATGGATTTCGTTGTTGGATTACCTAGAACTAAGACTTGAAAAGATTATGTGTTTCTTGTAATTGATAGGTTTTCTAAAATGGCTCATTTCATTCCATGCCATAAGACTGATGATGTTGTGAATGTTGCTAGTTTGTTCTTTAAGGAGATTGTTAGACTTCATGGCATGCCTAGGACAATTGTTTCTGATAGAGACACCAAGTTTCTTAGCTTCTTTTGGAAAACTTTATGGTCTAAGCTAGGGACTAAACTGTGTTTCTCTACTACTTGTCATCCACAGTCTGATGGACAAACTGAAGTTGTCAATAGAACATTGTCTACCTTGTTGCGTTTATTGATTAAAAAGAACCTTAGAACTTGGGAAGAATGTTTGCCACATGTAGAATTTGCTTATAATCATGCTAAACATTCTGCATCTAAATTCCCTCCATTCAAAATCGTCTATGGTTTCAATCCTTTATCACCTTTGGATCTAATGCCTTTACCTTTAAGTGAAAGAGTTAGCTTGGGTGGACAAAAGAAAGCTGAACTTGTTAAGCAGATGCATGAGAAGGCTCGGATCAATATAGAGAACAAGACCAAACTCTATGCCAAGCAAGCTAACAAAGGAAGAAAGGAAATGATCTTTGAAGAAGGAGATTTAGTTTGGATACATCTGAGAAAGGACAAATTTCCTAATGAAAGAAAATCCAAACTCATGCTTAGATTAGATGGTCCTTTCAAAGTCATTAAGAAGATCAACAACAACGCCTATCAACTGGATCTTCAAGGTAAGTATAATGTGAGTTCAAGTTTCAATGTTACTGATTTAGTTCCTTATCGTGCAGATGAAACGGATTTGAGGTCAAATCCTTCTCAAGTGGGACAGGATGATGTGATATTAGAGAGCAATGGAACTAAGGAGATGGAACAGCTTGAACCATAGCTTAAAGAAGTCAAAGATGGAGCTAAAGAACAGCTTGAACCTGAGGAAACAAAGGACAAGGATCTAAATGTACCCGTTGGTCCAATGACTAGGTCCAAACAAGCAAGATTCCAGCAAGCTTTTCATCAACTCTTACACACTATTCAGGGCAGTCTAGAGTGTGCTTATCCAACCACTCTGGTTGTGATTCAAGCCACCTAAGACATTCATCAAAAGAGGTGTTGTGACTTGCACTCTTTTCCTTGATTTGGGTTTATCCCATTGGGTTTTCCAAACAATGTTTTTAATGAGGCTTGGACACAACACTTATACAAAAGCCTCTTGATGAATCTAAGCCCATTTTCTATCCTAATTTCGTGCAAGAATACACCACGAGTCTTTTCTTATTTTCAATTTTGAACTTAGTCTTTCTTTTAATTGTTTTGTGTGTTTCCAAGAAGCTGTGCATGTACAGTCTTCTTCTCTTTATATTCTGGTCGAAATCTCTGAATAAGACATCAAACTCTTTTCTAAAAACCCAAGTATTCTCTGAATCCTGTTTTATCAAAGCTTGTCTAGTGCATTTCGGATTATTCCTTACATTGCGAGCAAAAACCGATAGTCTGAGAGCCATTCCGCATCTCTTAGAAGTATCAACTCAATCCATTGCTTATCACATCAACACAATCGTTGGAGAGCATTCAGGGATTTGATCCTCTCACCCAGGATCATATCAAGTTCGGTGTTATGCGAGATCCAGATGGTTATGCAAGAACTATGGATGGCAGAATTATACATGTCACTAAGGACGATGTGGCATATATACTTGCAATGGAAAACGGAGCTGGAAACCTTTTCGTCCACCAGTCTAATTATCGAGCATCAATCGACGGTCAACAGACGGCACCGATCAACGCTAATCCGGCGTACCAAGGATATGGTGGAGCTTACGAAGAATACGATGCAGATTACAGAGATGAGGAACTTATTGAATTTTTCAGCCTGGTACTACAAGAAGCTGGCTGAGTAATGAACGCGAGAGTAGGCAATCCAGCATCAATCCTCAACATATCTTGGCAATCAAATGACATCAAATGAAAACTAGAACAATTACTTGGAGCAGAAGATACAGAAGATGGTTATCTCAGACCAGAGGACTTTAGAATTTCAGAGATACAGAGGGACGAGCACGAGATCATTACACCATAATTCTCAACCTACCAAAGGAAGATGTAGCAGATGCCCTTGTTATGGCTAACAGATCAGGAAGTTTATTATGACAACAACAACAGCCATCGATCGACGTGCAGGTACCACCATCGATGGACATCAAGGACTGATCAGTTGGATAAACCCCTACTGATAGACGGTCATGTAGAGTATGGAAAGAGAGCTTTTGATACTGATGGCAGAAGGATTTTCTTTTGGGAAAATCAAGATGGGTATGGCATATACAGAGATGAGAGTGGTAATGCACGCGCTATAAACGGACAAATTGTGAATGTGCAAGAGGAAGATATCAGATCAGTTCTAGAGAGAGCTACTATGTTTGAGTACAGCTACATATGTTTACCTGAACATGCAGCAAAGATCGCTATGTCCAGGAATAAGCAAGAAACATTCAGCAGAGCAGAGATTGACTATCTTGTGAATGGGATCTACAACTCTCAAGAGATGTCATTAGAAGATTCCTACAAGAGGCTTGATGATGTCTACTATACTATAGACAAGTTCCTCACCGGTCTGACTACACGCATGAATAAGATGCAGCGAGATTCGGATACTGTTCAAAGATAGCATGCGAGTGGACCCGACATAGTGACACGATCGACAGGTTCGCAGCAGAAACGCAATTGGAAGACATGTTCAATGAGATTGTTTTTTCTCATAGCCTGATGAAGCAATATATTTTTCAGAAATCAGAGGATATATCAGAGACTACAGCTGCCAGACTTAGAATGCTACAGCGTAATATTGAGACTCTATAAAGGAGAATGCATCAGTGGCACTTACTCAGGAGATCATAAAGAATGAGAAAGCCAGAGAAGATGAAGCAATGAGAAACTTCATTGGTACATGGTTTCAGAAGAGCAAAGAAGATGTAGATACTTGTTTTCCAAGTGTTGATCCACCTCCATTCTAGTTAGAAAGTTCCAAACGTCAAGCTTACGACTATAACCAAGCGCTGAGTGGAGGCAACCTACTTTTTAGTAAGTTTTTACTTAGTTTGTACTTAGGGCATGTTCATCCGGGTCTCTTAGGGTGGTGCTCTGAACTTATATTTTCACCCTTTTTTTTACATTTTTTCGCTAAGAGTAAGTCTCTTATTTAAGAGACGGTTCTTAAGTTTTCTTAATAAAAAGTTAAGAAACGTCTCTTAGAAAATCTAAGAACCCCAAGCTAAGAGACCTGCAATAAACATGCACTTATACTACTATTTATTTCAAGTTTTATTTTATTTCTACTGACTACTCATACTACCATCGATCGACACCAAAGAGGCACCATCGGTCGACACTGGATCGCGACCATCAATCGACCAAAGCCGCCTACCATTGATCGACACGCTCTTACATAGAGAGGTATCGAGTTCTATACTTAAGCTACTTACTTATGATTTAAGTTTTCCTGACCAATCCGGGGTAGATTACACAGGGGACAATGTAATTTAAGTTTGGAGGGAGGTTCGCAAATGCTATTTTATTATTTTCAGTTTTATTTACTATATATATAAGTTTTTCAAAGAGTTTTATCGAGTCAAGAAGAAGACTATGATCAAGATTTATTATTGATTAAACACACTTTAGCATCATTATTAGAAAGTTGTTTGCAGAGATACCAAAGTGGATCAATATGCCACTATAACACACTTGCTTAGAAAGATTGAAAGAACCAAAGCTGATTTCCAACACTAATCCTGACATTATTTGCTTGCTTTTGGATTTTGTATACACTGGACTGATTCATTTTGTAAGTCTGGAAGGTAAAAGTCTTCGTGCTTTTGATTCCCCTTTTTCTCCCCTTTAGATTAAAAAGGAGTCGAACAGGATAAGGTGGCTACAATCATTAAAGCTTGATTCATATGATCCTAGAAAGATAAAATGTCAAATAGAAGTGAACAAGATCTGGTGGAAAAAACCATTAGGGCTTGATTCATGGAAGTCTATCCAAACATCTGAGTCAATTAAAAAAATAAAATGAGACTCTCAAATGAAGGGATACATTGACTGAGAAGAAGCGAGAAGAGAGAGAGAAAAGGAATCATAGAAGACTACATGTGTTTTCAGATACATGCAGAGGTAAGACTCTATATATCCTTTGATCGATACTCCCAAGGTAAAGCCTGCACTTTTAATTTATGCAAAGAAATGAAATTAGTAGATGGGCGAGTCAGACTAGTATTCACTAAGTTGTTGGTAGAATGAATTTGGTTGCTCAACTAGGATAGGGTATATAAAGTCCTCTGTGATTGACTCAATAGGTTGTGGCTGCAATAAAGTAAGGTGACAGTTATAGTTAGATATTATGTGAGTCTTCGCTTTTCAAAACCTCTTTCGCAGGTTTGTTTGCTTGAGGACATGCAAAAGGTTAAGTCAGGGGGAGTTGATATAGCCTATTTATTACCAGTTTTAGGCTGTGTTATGGACTCTATTTAGGGTCTATTATGTGTGTAGGCTTTTTTTAAGGTCTTTACAGGTTAAGGTACGTTTTGGAGATATATGGAGATACTTGGAGCTTTTGGAGTATTTAGAATAGAATAATTCGTAGCTGACCTTTGAGAGAGTCGAAGTACAAGACTACCGTCGATCGACGGCACTATCTTGACATAAACCAATGTTACATGACTAAGATCGATCGATTCTGACCACTTTACATTGACTGATGACCAATTCGCAGATAGCCGATTTCAAGCCCAAGTTAGAGACAAGACACAAGATTACAAGTTTACCCCTGGACGAGTTATGACCTAGATTTTTGGGTTTTATTTTTATAATTTATGTATGAGAAGAGCAGACATATACGTACGCATATGTACGGTGCTAGGTTCTTTAGTATTTTCTTTAGGGAGATTTGTATTTGAACCCCAATGTTTTATCTATGCATTATATTCAGATTATTATTCTTACCTTGATTATGTCTGAGTAGTTATCAACTAGATTTAGGGTTTGTTAATGGTATTGATGGATAAGCCAAAAAATAGAATTGTTAGGGTTATTATTATATCTATCAATAGAATTGTGTTCATTGTGTTCTAGAGTAGCTAACTACAACCCTGATAATTGGATAGTTAGGTGCAAGCGAGAGCATGGTCTACTACCGGAATTTATCCTGTTGAGCTAGGTTTCTAGAAACAAACAAGAGTTGATTTAGTTAATCTAGTGAAGTTATCGAATTAAGTCATTAAGCATGACTTAAGAAACTATCGATCGACACATGATCATTTCCATTGATCGACAGTCATTCTGTGTCAACAAAGAAGAGCTGAAACGTTGGACTTAGTCAATAGATTATACTCACAGCGAGAGTTGGTCGTTTTTTACAATAGATATCAAGTGCCTGAAACCCTAGATCTAGCATATTTACATTTACATCTAGTTAGTGTATGAGCATATTTCAATATTTACATTATTAAGCCTATTTTCATATTGCATCTACACTTTCTAATAAGGAACATTTCCTTAAACCGATTACTTGTTACCAATATATATATATATATATATATATATATATATATATATATATATATATAATCACCTAGCTTAACCTTAGGAATAAGAAATCTATTGTGTGCTATTGTTCTCTGTGGATTTGATCCCTAAGTACTACACCTGATCTCTCTTGGCAAGAGGATTGTTTTGTGTGTTAGAATTAAGGGTTAATTTGATAGTTGAATGTTTAGGATATTTATACCATGCTAGAACAGTAAACAACACACATGTCAATAACCCTAGGATAAATCGTCGGGGTCAAAGAACCCGGTCATCGACCTCCCGATCGAGTAATCATTAATATCTAGGGATGCCGTCGGCTGATTCACCTCGTCCTGTCTCATCAGGAGCTTCCGTCTCGACTTCCACCATGTCGGGAGAAACAGGAATCAGATCCCATTGCTCCCAAATCCTCTCCTCGATTTGAGGAATTGCGAAGTACCTATTGGCGTCATTCATGCGCTCAGTCTGCCTTGTGTACTCGACATCGACCAAGTAATCAGGAACTGGTGTAAGGTACAGCCCTCCTATGGCACCGCGACACTCGCGAAAATCACCAAGAGCCTTATAACTCCCCTTTAGTTCCCTAAACTCGTTCGAGAACCTGTCGCGACAGCTCCTCATATCTTCAGCCATCTCTCTCTTTCCTCGCCTATATGCTCGGCGAACCTCCGACACAACCGATTCTCTTCTGCAACGATGGGAACTCTACAGCTCATCTTTCAGACAAGCAATCTCCTTATCAACCATCTCGGCCCTGAATTGAGCAATGCGAGCCTCCTGATTGCTTGCATCAAGAGCCCGGTTAATCGTAAGGAGACCCTACAAAAACTCTTGAAGTCAAGAAATGTTCGGCCTTACTAAAAAAATAAAATAATAAATATATATATATAAGAGCCGAGACCTACCCCGTTGACCATCCTCAAGGCCTTGGTAAACTCCGGCACCTCACTGGACCCTCCCTCGGTAGGAGGAAAGTTGAAGTCAAACGGCTCACTAAAATCAATCCGTTCACCGCCATTACCATCCACCTGACTGTTAAGATAATCTCTATGTACATCAGGAGAAAATGGCTCGACAACCACGTCATTGTCAACGATAATGTGTTTCTCTTTGCGAGATCTTGATCATATGGAATGAACCCGTTCATGCTCGATTTTGTCTCTTCCTTCACTACTAAATCTGGTTGCAACAGAGATTGGTGCCGAGCCACCGCACGACGAACCCGCTTTGGAGTAAATGTTACCCAAAAGAATGGACCACCCCGAAGAAGATCCCTGGTGGTTCACAAGTCTTCCGGAGACAGAGGGAGAGGGTTAGTCTCTGTAAAACAAAAAAATAAGCAAGTAAACTCAAAACATCGTCAAAACCAAAGCTAGCGGGTACCCGATCGAGAATACCTCTTCGGACCCATCTAGACTTGAAAAGAGGATTGCAACTCTCCTATGCGATGTTCCCACGAAAAAATAAAAAATGCTCATTCCAGTCGTGGTAGGTCGATACGAACCCCGTTATAATCGTCATTTCTGGTCAAGGCCTCAGTTGAACGATGCCCGAATTCCCGCGGGTCATCAACATGGCTTCGAGATGATCCCCATCGAGGGTCATAACTCACTTGTAACTAGCACCAAAATCCCATCGATGTGCTGCAAACCGCACAGGTTGACTTGACTGACCGACAACATGAACCGGTTGAACAGCCGCATGATAACATCTGGGATAGGCAACCATAAGTGGCACTGCATTAATTATGCCTCATAACACATAAAATAACCTTTGGGTGGAGATCCAGCAACTTCCCCTTCTCTCGGAAGAAGAAACTCTACCGACTCTGGGACTCCGCAGAAATTCCAAATGGAATCAAGCTCATTGGGACAACTCTCACTCGGACAGCCGGCAACGGGGTTGGCACGAAACGGAGGAGGAGGACATGTTCCGGGACTAGTAGGTTTCACCTCGCCCCTAGCAGCCTAGTACGCCTCTGCCTCCTCTGGATCGACCGAGTGTGCTGCGAACTCCACCTTGGGTGCAACATCGCTATGTTGTGAGCTAGAGCTACTAGGAGCAGAACGATCGAGATGAGAATTGGTGGAAGCTTTCCTCCTTAAAGACATGATTTTCTTTCATTTTTCTTAAAAATGCCAAGAGGAGATAAAAGAGAGAATGATCTTCCTTAGAAAAAAGTTTGTGGAGAATAAGCAAGTGAAGAAATCCAAAAACTTACTCCACTTACTTATAGGCAAGAATACTCACTATTCACCCCAAATTTTCAGACATTGGATTATGCCTAACTTACGCGACTTGTCTAAATCGCTCGCAAGAATAAAACAATTCTAACGAGATGGGGGCTAATTGTTGGGGTCAAAATCGGTTACGACAGAATCAAAGCCTGAAACTTCCCGGAAAAAAGTCCTCTTTAGAAAAAGAGATAATATTTCAAAAGAAAGAAAGGTGAAAAAAACGAAATTGAGTTTCGTATAACGAATTGATATGAAAAGTCTCTGAGCAAACGGACACCGAGTATTGAAACAAGAAAAACAACTGTGGGTCTTGACCATTGGACTCGCCCGTTCGGAGAGCTGGACCAATCCAACTTGCCAAACGGGCGAGATGGGCCGAGCACCACGGCCAACTCGCCAATTTGGCGAGTTGGACCGAGAACATTGGTCAACTCTCCCGTTCGGCGAGTTAGACCGAGAAACGTTGGTCAACTCGCCCGTTTGGCGAGTTGGGCCGAGCACCACAACCAACTCGACTATTCGGCGAGTTGGACCAGTCCGATTTATCTTTTTCGTGTCCTCGTAGCCTCCTTTTTAGGCTCAGAAAGGACTCATTTTATTTTTACCTCGATCGAAATTACCGTTTGAACCTTACGACTTAAAGGGTTTACTTTCTCGTACAGGGTTCGAATTAGTCGTATAAGATGGAAATGGTTAACTAAACATCTAAGGCTACCTTCATTATACGAGGAATTCGACCCTCCTTCGTAACGACGTCATTGCGGAAGCGCTCTTTTGATAAATCGAGAAAACGCTTAAGTCGAGAAACGGCCCGAGAAGGTCTAAAAGACGGCTAAAGGCCCACTCACGATTTTATACTAAATTAATCCCAATCCCAATGACCGTTTGTCTTTTGTATTGTAGGAAAGAATAAGTGTTAAGTTCAGAAGATAAATGTCAAGTTCAAAGGATAAATGTTAAGTTTTTGAAGATAAACACGAAGATCGAAGGAAAATGGAATATTCCCGGAAAGTAATGAACTCGATTAAGGGCAGAAAGGGAAAGAGTAAACCGCCTCTAAGAGGAGTATATAAAGATGTCGAAATTGAAGAAGCAGGAGAAGGCAATTCACTACTCAGAGCAAACATAGCACTTAGAGAAATTTAGGCATATTTTTCCGTTTTATCTGTCATCGAGCTGCGACTCAACTAGGTTTAGTCAAGTAACACAATGTTAGAACTAGGAACTGGCCGACGACTCTTACCGCTTAGGCTTACCCGTTGTAACGCTCAAACCACAGATTAGGAATAAGATCTTCTTTGCTCTCTTTTCGTTTTATCGATTCATAACAATTTCATTTGTTCTCATTGTTTGATTGCTTGACGTGTGGTTTAGCAGATATCCTTGACCTCTGGGAAAGTTAGGTTTACTTGGCTTTCCTATTTTTATCAGAAAATCGACAGTGTGAATTTCGGTTCCCACAACTGTTACATGAAGTCTCCAAAGTGTTGCAAGAAGTTTGTGTTGATTTTTTTTTTTGCAATTGCAAATAAATAGTAAAACATTTAATATTAAAATTAATATTTATAGAAGAATTCTTGAGAAGTCTTCCTCTCATGAAGTCTTCTTTAATTTTAGTCTTAGATTTGGTAAAACTTTTG
>CAJHQQ010005594.1:0-15647 GCA_905132885.1 Moricandia moricandioides
AATGCTCCTGGCCACCTCCATTAGATGTCGATTTTCCTCTCTGCCCACACCATTTTGTTGAGGAGTGTAGGGGCAACTAGTTTGATGGATGATGCCTTGTGTGGCAAGGTGTTGCGTGAAGGCTGTGCTGGTGTATTCTCCTCCATTGTCTGACCTAAAGATCTTAATCTTGGCATGAAAGTGATTAGCAACATAACTTTGAAAGTTCTTAAAAGCTTCTAGTACCCTGTCCTTTGATTTTAACAATGTTAACCAAGTGTACTTAGATTTTTCATCTATAAATGTCACAAAGTATTAATGTTGTTCTCTAGATTCACAGGGTGCTGTCCAAACATCAGAATGAACTAGATCAAAGCAATTATCATATATGGTCATGGATTTAGGAAACACAGATTTGCAATGTTTTCCTAAAATACAAGCCTCACAATCACTTTTAAAATAAATACTAGGCAACATGATGTTCAAGGCACGAGAATGAGGATGTCCTAGTCTAGCATGCCATATTACATCTTTAGGGAATTCAGAAACAGAATTTAAAGCACAAGATAAATCAGAAGCTAGCATTGTTTTCTCAAGTAAGTACAAGTCTCCCTTGGTTCCACCTTTGCCCAGCAACTTACTAGTCTCAATATCCTGAAAATAAACCTCATTAGGAGTGAATGTAACATGACAATTCAAGTCAGAGGTGACTTTCTTAACAGACAGAAGATTAGATGCAAAGGTTGGCATATAGAAAGCCTTAGACACTTTGTCAAACAATTGTAAATCACCTATACCTTTTATTGGTACCCTATCACCATTAGCTATCATGACACTGCCTAAGGCTGGTTTTATATTGGTAATCAGGTTTGAATCACTAATCATATGGTGTGATGCACCTGAATCTATTACTAGAGGTCTAGCAGTGTCTAATCTATTCATGGAAGTACCAGCAATGTAAGATGCATTAAGTGAGATACCAAGGGTATTAGGGATACCAGAGTTTTCTTTTAAAGCCTTGATGAGAGCCTCTAGATCAGATCTTTTGATGGTCTCATCCTGATTAGTCCTTGCTGTGGAGTAAGAAGAAGTTGTCGCCAAGGCCTTTCCCATACCAGTGTTGGTGCACGTTGAGAGGCATCCAGAGGGAGTCACTGGTTCAGCTCCATCATTTGAGAAGTGAGCTCTAGCCTCCTAGTACTGATTCCTTGGTTCCTTGAACTTATTTGGTTTCAAATGAGGATGGAGTATCCAGCATTTGTCCTTCATGTGACCCTTCTTCTTGCAATGATCACATATCATGGTCTTCCTATCATCATACTTGTAAACTCCTTTGTTTGCTACTGGTCCCTCAGCTTAATTGCTCATGACCAGCTCACCTTTGCCTCCAAATAGACCCAGGGATCTTTGCTCCTTTTGTATCTGAGCACAAACTTCTTCCAGGCTTGGTAGCTTGTCAGCTCGCAGTATATGTTTGATTAGGTCATTGTAGGTTGAACTAAGGGTGAGAAGTAACCCAAAGACCTTATCTTGCTCACGCCTCTCATTAAGGGCTGCTGGTTCAGTTGTGTGTGGTCTGAGCATCTCCAACTCAGCCCAAAGGGACCTGAACTTGCCAAAATGAACCGTAAACTCCACATCTTCTTGGCTGAGAGAGTTGATGGCCTTCTTTACTTCAAAAACTCGAGTAAGGTTAGAGATGTTTCCATAAACCTTGTAGAGAGTTTCCCATAAGTCTTTTGAGCTTTCACAGTATGAATAAGCTTCCAAAATGGCTGGATCCAGAGAGTTTTGGATGAGAGAAAGCACCATGAGATCCTCCTGAGCCCATTTGCCTTCATCAACCACAACTATATCTTTTCCATCTTCTCCTTGGATGGTCTGCTTTGGAGCTTCTCCGGTTGAGACATGGCTCCATAAACCTCTTCCTCCAAGGGCAGTTTTCACCAATCTAGACCATAGAAGGTAGTTTACCCCCTTCAGAGTCACAAGAATGGTCGCAAGTTTGGTGTTCTCCATCTTCTTCTGCTATTAACCGCTGGGTAATAGGGTGAGCCTTGAAGAAAATCGACAAGAGAATAGAGCAGAGTGCTTTGCGGAAGTAGAGAAAGGTTTCAAGAGCTTAGAGGCTCTGATACCATGTTAGAATAAGTGTGTTTAGTGTCTGGTTTGTGTGTAGAAGATGAAGAACAGGAAGAACTAGAGAGAAGGTAGAGAGAATTCGTGAGAGAGTGTAGAGAGAGAGAGAGACGAGAATAGAGAAATGAGGAATTGTATTCCTTGCCTTAATCGGTTCATAGGACACATACATAAATAGAGAAACAAGTTGACTGAGAAATGAATAAACTAATAGGTCTGAGCAAGGCAGAGAACAGTCTGGACCAGGCAGATGGCTCGTCTAGCTTAGGTGAAAGTGACTGGTCCTTATGTCTCTCTCATCCGATTCAAACCTTAACCAAGCATGTGATGTTCTTCTGTCTTGAATCCAACGGCTCCTCCTCTCTTGCTAAAGCTTAGACAGATATTTAAATAAGTCTTTCCCGGTTCAACTCTCCACTTGTGTGTCGTGCAAGTCAAGCTAGGTTTAGGGTGTACGGACTGTAAGGATCAGTTCACTCTTGATCATCCGGAATGCTTCTCTTGTCTTGATCTCTCAACTCTTGCCATTCACTTCTTCATGTCATCACTGCATCCTCTTGTTTATTGCTTCATGTTCACACGTGATTCATTCTGGTTTTATTAGTGCCAAGAAGAAATTGCCAAATCTCCAAACAGGGTAAACTGGAATCACTACGGTTAAAAGTGGGATAACTTCTTCATCTTAAGTCCAATGATATTGATTCAACTTCAGGGTGATTTTACACTGATTAATGAGTCCAAATCAAGCTTCTTACATCGTGATTCATTCTGGTTTTATTTGTATCAAGAATAAATTCCCAAATCTCCAAACAGGGCAAACTGGAATCACTTCGGTTAAAAGTGGGATAACTTCTTCATCATAACTCCAATGATCTTGAGTCAACTTCAAGGTGATTCGACACTGATTTATGAGTCTAAATCAAGCTTCGTACATCGTAATTCATTCTGGTTTTATTAGTATCAAGAATAAATTCCCAAATCTCCAAACAGGGCAAACTGGAATCACTACGGTTAAAAGTGGGATAACTTTTTCATCATAAGTCCAATGATATTGATTCAACTTCAGGATGATTCTACACTGACTTATGAGTCCAAATCAAGCTTCTTACATTGTGATTCATTCTGGTTTTATTTGTATCAAGAAGAAATTGCCAAATCTCCAAACAGGGCAAACTGGAATCACTTCGGTTAAAAGTGAGATAACTTCTTCATCATAAGTCCAATGATATTGATTCAACTTTAGGGTGATTCGACACTGATTTATGAGTCCAGATCAAGTTTCTTACATCGTGATGCATTCTGGTTTTATTAGTATCAAGAAGAAATTGCCAAATCTCCAAACAGGGTAAACTGGAATCACTACGGTTAAAAGTGGGATAACTTCTTCATCATAAGTCCAATGATATTGATTCAACTTCAGGATGATTCTACACTGACTTATGAGTCCAAATCAAGCTTCTTACATTGTGATTCATTCTGGTTTTATTTGTATCAAGAAGAAATTGCCAAATCTCCAAACAGGGCAAACTGGAATCACTTCGGTTAAAAGTGGGATAACTTCTTCATCATAAGTCCAATGATATTGATTCAACTTTAGGGTGATTCGACACTGATTTATGAGTCCAGATCAAGTTTCTTACATCGTGATGCATTCTGGTTTTATTAGTATCAAGAAGAAATTGCCAAATCTCCAAACAGGGTAAACTGGAATCACTACGGTTAAAAGTGGGATAACTTCTTCATCATAAGTCCAATGATATTGATTCAACTTCAGCGTGATTTTACATTGATTAATGAGTCCAAATCAAGCTTCTTACATCGTGATTCATTCTGGTTTTATTTGTATCAAGAATAAATTCCCAAATCTCCAAACAGGACAAACTGGAATCACTTCGGTTAAAAGTGGGATAACTTCTTCATCATAACTCCTATGATCTTGAGTCAACTTCAGGGTGATTCGACACTGATTTATGAGTCCAAATCAAGCTTCTTACATCGTAATTCATTCTGGTTTCATTTGTATCAAGAATAAATTACCAAATCTCCAAACAGGGCAAACTGGAATCACTTCGGTTAAAAGTGGGATAACTTCTTCATCATAAGTCCAATGATATTGATTCAAATTCAGGATGATTCTACACTGATTTATGAGTCCAAATCAAGCTTCTTACATCGTTATTCATTCTGGTTTTATTTGTATCAAGAAGAAATTGTCAAATCTCCAAACATGACAAACTTGAATCACTACGGTTAAAAGTGGGATAACTTCTTCATCATAAGTCCAATGATATTGATTCAAATTCAGGCTGATTCTACACTGATTTATGAGTCCAGATCAAGTTTCTTACATCGTGATGCATTCTGGTTTTATTAGTATCAAGAAGAAATTGCCAAATCTCCAAACAGGGTAAACTGGAATCACTACGGTTAAAAGTGGGATAACTTCTTCATCATAAGTCCAATGATATTGATTCAACTTCAGGATGATTCTACACTGACTTATGAGTCCAAATCAAGCTTCTTACATTGTGATTCATTCTGGTTTTATTTGTATCAAGAAGAAATTGCCAAATCTCCAAACAGGGCAAACTGGAATCACTTCGGTTAAAAGTGGGATAACTTCTTCATCATAAGTCCAATGATATTGATTCAACTTTAGGGTGATTCGACACTGATTTATGAGTCCAGATCAAGTTTCTTACATCGTGATGCATTCTGGTTTTATTAGTATCAAGAAGAAATTGCCAAATCTCCAAACAGGGTAAACTGGAATCACTACGGTTAAAAGTGGGATAACTTCTTCATCATAAGTCCAATGATATTGATTCAACTTCAGCGTGATTTTACATTGATTAATGAGTCCAAATCAAGCTTCTTACATCGTGATTCATTCTGGTTTTATTTGTATCAAGAATAAATTCCCAAATCTCCAAACAGGACAAACTGGAATCACTTCGGTTAAAAGTGGGATAACTTCTTCATCATAACTCCTATGATCTTGAGTCAACTTCAGGGTGATTCGACACTGATTTATGAGTCCAAATCAAGCTTCTTACATCGTAATTCATTCTGGTTTCATTTGTATCAAGAATAAATTGCCAAATCTCCAAACAGGGCAAACTGGAATCACTTCGGTTAAAAGTGGGATAACTTCTTCATCATAAGTCCAATGATATTGATTCAAATTCAGGATGATTCTACTCTGATTTATGAGTCCAAATCAAGCTTCTTACATCGTTATTCATTCTGGTTTTATTTGTATCAAGAAGAAATTGTCAAATCTCCAAACATGACAAACTTGAATCACTACGGTTAAAAGTGGGATAACTTCTTCATCATAAGTCCAATGATATTGATTCAAATTCAGGCTGATTCTACACTGATTTATGAGTCCAAATCAAGCTTCTTACAACGTGATTCATTCTGGTTTTAATGGTATCAAGAATAATTTGCCAAATCTCCAAAGAGGGCAAACTGGAATCACTTCGGTTAAAAGTGGGATAACTTCTTCATCATAAGTCCAATGATATTGATTCAACTTCAGGGTGATTCTACACTGATTAATGATTCCAAATCAAGCTTCTTACATCGTGATTCATTCTGGTTTTATTAGTATCAAGAATAAATTCTCAAATCTCCAAACAGGGTAAACTGGAATCACTACGGTTAAAAGTGGGATACCTTCTTCATCATAAGTCCAATGATATTGATTCAACTTCAGGATGATTCGACACTGATTTATGAGTCTAAATCAAGCTTCTTACATAGTGATTCATTCTGGTTTTATTGGTATCAAGAATAAATCTCCAAACATGGCAAACTGGAATCACTTCGGTTAAAAGTGGGATAACTTCTTCATCATAACTCCTATGATCTTGAGTCAACTTCAGGGTGATTCGACACTGATTGATGAGTCCAAATCAAGCTTCTTACATCGTGATTCATTCTGGTTTTATTAGTATCAAGAAGAAATTGCCAAATCTCCAAACAGGGCAAACTGGAATCACTTCGGTTAAAAGTGGGATAACTTCTTTATTATAACTCTAATGATATTGATTCAACTTCAGGGTGATTCTACACTGATTAATGAGTCCAAATCAAGCTTCTTACATCGTGATTCATTCTTGTTTTATTAGTATCAAGAATAAATTCTCAAATCTCCAAACAGGACAAACTGGAATCACTTCGGTTAAAAGTGGGATAACTTCTTCATCATAATTCCAATGATATTGATTCAACTTTAGGGTGATTCGACACTGATTTATGATTCCAGATCAAGTTTCTTACATCGTGATTCATTCTGGTTCTATTAGTATCAAGAAGAAATTGCCAAATCTCCAAACAGGGTAAACTGGAATCACTGCAGTTAAAAGTGGGATAACTTCTTCATCATAAGTCCAATGATATTGATTCAACTTCAGGATGATTATAAACTGATTTATGAGTCCAGATAAAGCTTCTTACATCGTTATTCATTCTGGTTTTATTTGTATCAAGAAGAAATTCCCAAATCTCCAAACAGGGTAAATTGGAATCACTACGGTTAAAAGTGGGATAACTTCTTCATCATAAGTCCAATGATATTGATTTAACTTCAGGATGATTCTACACTGATTTATGAGTCCAAATCAAGCTTCTTACATCGTGATTCATTCTGGTTTTAATGGTATCAAGAAAAAGTTGCCAAATATCCAAAGAGGGCAAACTGAAATCACTTCGGTTAAAAGTGGGATAACTTCTTCATCATAAGTCCAATGATATTGATTGAACTTCAGGGTGATTTTACACTGATTAATGAGTCCAAATCAAGCTTCTTACATCGTGATTCATTCTGGTTTTATTAGTATCAAGAATAAATTCCCAAATTTCCAAACAGGGCAAACTGGAATCACTTCGGTTAAAAGTGGGATAACTTCTTCATCATAACTCCTCTGATCTTGAGTCAACTTCAGGGTGATTCGACACTGGCTTATAAGTCCAAATCAAGCTTCTTACATCGTGATTCATTCTCGTTTTATTAGTATCAAGAAGAAATTGCCAAATCTCCAAACAGGGCAAACTGGAATCACTTCGGTTAAACGTTGGATAATTTCTTCATCATAACTCCAATGATATTGATTCAACTACAGGGTGATTCTACACTGATTAATGAGTCCAAATTAAGATTCTTACATCGTGATTCATTCTGGTTTTATTAGTATCAAGAATAAATTCCCAAATCTCCAAACAGGGCAAACTGGAATCACTTCGGTTAAAAGTGGGATAACTTCTTCATCATAACTCCAATGATATTGATTCAATTTCAGGATGATTATAAACTGATTTATGAGTCCAGATCAAGCTTCTTACATCGTGATTCATTCTGGTTTTATTTGTATCAAGAAGAAATTGCCAAATCACCAAACAAGGTAAACTGGAATCACTACGGTTAAAAGTGAGATAACTTCTTCATCATAAGTCCAATAATATTGATTTAACTTCAGGATGATTCTACACTGATTTATGAGTCCAAATCAAGCTTCTTACATCGTGATTCATTCTGGTTTTAATGGTATCAAGAAAAAGTTGCCAAATTTCCAAAGAAGGCAAACTGGAATCACTTCGGTTAAAAGTGGGATAACTTCTTCATCATAAGTCCAATGATATTGATTCAACTTCAGGGTGATTTTACACTGATTAATGAGTCCAAATCAAGCTTCTTACATCATGATTCATTCTGGTTTTATTTGTATCAAGAAGAAATTACCAAATCTCCAAACAGGGCAAACTGGAATCACTACGGTTAGAAGTGGGATAACTTCTTCATCATAAGTCCAATGATATTGATTCAACTTGAGGATGATTCTACACTGATTAATGAGTCCAAATCAAGCTTCTTACATCGTGATTCATTCTGGTTTTATTGGTATCAAGAATAAATTCCCAAATCTCCAAACAGGGCAAACTGGAATCACTTCGGTTAAAAGTGGGATAACTTCTTCATCATAACTCCTATGATCTTGAGTCAACTTCAGGGTGATTCGACACTGATTTATGAGTCCAAATCAAGCTTCTTACATCGTGATTCATTCTGGTTTCATTTGTATCAAGAATAAATTGCAAAATCTCCAAAAAGGGCAAACTGGAATCAATTCGGTTAAAAGTGGGATAACTTCTTCACCATAAGTCCAATGATATTGATTCAACTTCAGGATGATTCGACACTGATTTATGAGTCCAAATCAAGCTTCTTACATTGTGATTCATTCTCGTTTTATTAGTATCAAGAAGAAATTGCCAAATCAACAAACAGAGCAAACTGGAATCACTACGGTTAAAAGTGGGATAGCTTCTTCATCATAACTCCAATGATATTGATTCAACTTCAGGGTGATTCTACACTGATTAATGAGTCCAAATCAAGCCTCTTACATCGTGATTCATTCTAGCTTTATTTGTATCAAGAAGAAATTGCCAAATCTCCAAACAGGGCAAACTGGAAACACTACGGTTAAAAGTGGGATAACTTCTTCATCATAAGTCCAATGATATTGATTCAACTTCAGGATGATTATAAACTTATTTATGAGTCCATATCAAGCTTCTTACATCGTGATTCATTCTGGTTTTATTAGTATCAAGAATAAATTATCAAATTTCCAAACAGGGTAAACTGGAATCACTACGGTTAAAAGTGGGATAACTTCTTCATCATAAGTCCAATGATATTGATTCAACTTCAGGATGATTCTAAACTTATTTATGAGTCTAAATCAAGCTTCTTACATCGTGATTAATTCTGGTTTCATTTGTATCAAGAATAAATTGCCAAATCTCCAAACAGGGCAAACTGGAATCACTTCGGTTAAAAGTGGGATAACTTCTTCATCATAAGTCCAATGATATTGATTCAACTTCAGGATGATTCTACACTTATTTATGAGTCCAAATAAAGCTTCTTACATCGTGATTAATTCTGGTTTTATTTGTATCAAGAAGAAATTACCAAATCTTCAAAAAGGGTAAACTGGAATCACTACGGTTAAAAGTGGGATAACTTCTTCATCATTAGTCCAATGATATTGATTCAACTTCAGGATGATTCTACACTGATTTATTAGTCCAAATCAAGCTTCTTACAACGTGATTCATTCTGGTTTTAATGGTATCAAGAATAAGTTGCCAAATATCCAAAGAGGGCAAACTGGAATCACTTCGGTTAAAAGTGGGATAACTTCTTCATCATAAGTCCAATGATATTGATTTAAATTCAGGATGATTCTACACTGATTTATGAGTCCAAATCAAGCTTCTTACATCGTGATTCATTCTGGTTTTATTTGTATCAAGAAGAAATTGCCAAATCTCCAAACAGGGCAAACTGGAATCACTACTGTTAAAAGTGGGATAACTTCTTCATCATAAGTCCAAGATATTGATTCAACTTCAGGATGATTCTACACTGATTTATGAGTCCAAATCAAGCTTCTTACATCGTGATTCATTCTGGTTTTATTGGTATCAAGAATAAATTCCCAAATCTCCAAACAAGGTAAACTGGAATCACTTCGGTTAAAAGTGGGATAACTTCTTCATCATAACTCCTATGATCTTGAGTCAACTTCAGGGTGATTCGACACTGATTTATGAGTCCAAATCAAGCTTCTTACATCGTGATTCATTCTGGTTTCATTTGTATCAAGAATAAATTGCAAAATCTCCAAACAGGGCAAACTGGAATCACTTCGGTTAAAAGTGGGATAACTTCTTCACCATTAGTCCAATGATATTGATTCAACTTCAGGATGATTCGACACTGATTTATGAGTCCAAATCAAGCTTCTTACATCGTGATTCATTCTCGTTTTATTAGTATCAAGAAGAAATTGCCAAATCTCCAAACAGAGCAAACTGGAGTCACTACGGTTAAAAGTGGGATAGCTTCTTCATCATAACTCCAATGATATTGATTCAACTTGAGGGTGATTCTACACTGATTAATGAGTCCAAATCAAGCCTCTTACATCGTGATTCATTCTGGTTTTATTTGTATCAAGAAGAAATTGCCAAATCTCCAAACAGGGCAAACTGGAATCACTACGGTTAAAAGTGGGATAACTTCTTCATCATAAGTCCAATGATATTGATTCAACTTCAGGATGATTATAAACTGATTTATGAGTCCAGATCAAGATTCTTACATCGTGATTCATTCTGGTTTTATTAGTATCAAGAATAAATTCCCAAATTTCCAAACAGGGTAAACTGGAATCACTACGGTTAAAAGTGGGATAACTTCTTCATCATAAGTCCAATGATATTGATTCAACTTCAGGATGATTCTAAACTGATTTATGAGTCTAAATCAAGCTTCTTACATCGTGATTCATTCTGGTTTCATTTGTATCAAGAATAAATTGCCAAATCTCCAAACAGGGCAAACTGGAATCACTTCGGTTAAAAGTGGGATAACTTCTTCATCATAACTCCAATGATATTGATTCAATTTCAGGATGATTATAAACTGATTTATGAGTCCAGATCAAGCTTCTTACATTGTGATTCATTCTGGTTTTATTTGTATCAAGAAGAAATTGCGAAATCACCAAACAAGGTAAACTGGAATCACTACGGTTAAAAGTGAGATAACTTCTTCATCATAAGTCCAATAATATTGATTTAACTTCAGGATGATTCTACACTGATTTATGAGTCCAAATCAAGCTTCTTACATCGTGATTCATTCTGGTTTTAATGGTATCAAGAAAAAGTTGTCAAATTTCCAAAGAAGGCAAACTGGAATCACTTCGGTTAAAAGTGGGATAACTTCTTCATCATAAGTCCAATGATATTGATTCAACTTCAGGGTGATTTTACACTGATTAATGAGTCCAAATCAAGCTTCTTACATCGTGATTCATTCTGGTTTTATTTGTATCAAGAAGAAATTACCAAATCTCCAAACAGGGCAAACTGGAATCACTACGGTTAGAAGTGGGATAACTTCTTCATCATAAGTCCAATGATATTGATTCAACTTGAGGATGATTCTACACTGATTAATGAGTCCAAATCAAGCTTCTTACATCGTGATTCATTCTGGTTTTATTGGTATCAAGAATAAATTCCCAAATCTCCAAACAGGGCAAACTAGAATCACTTCGGTTAAAAGTGGGATAACTTCTTCATCATAACTCCTATGATCTTGAGTCAACTTCAGGGTGATTCGACACTGATTTATGAGTCCAAATCAAGCTTCTTACATCGTGATTCATTCTGGTTTCATTTGTATCAAGAATAAATTGCAAAATCTCCAAACAGGGCAAACTGGAATCACTTCGGTTAAAAGTGGGATAACTTCTTCACCATAAGTCCAATGATATTGATTCAACTTCAGGATGATTCGACACTGATTTATGAGTCCAAATCAAGCTTCTTACATTGTGATTCATTCTCGTTTTATTAGTATCAAGAAGAAATTGCCAAATCTCCAAACAGAGCAAACTGGAATCACTACGGTTAAAAGTGGGATAGCTTCTTCATCATAACTCCAATGATATTGATTCAACTTCAGGGTGATTCTACACTGATTAATGAGTCCAAATCAAGCCTCTTACATCATGATTCATTCTAGCTTTATTTGTATCAAAAAGAAATTGCCAAATCTCCAAACAGGGCAAACTGGAAACACTACGGTTAAAAGTGGGATAACTTCTTCATCATAAGTCCAATGATATTGATTCAACTTCAGGATGATTATAAACTTATTTATGAGTCCATATCAAGCTTCTTACATCGTGATTCATTCTGGTTTTATTAGTATCAAGAATAAATTATCAAATTTCCAAACAGGGTAAACTGGAATCACTACGGTTAAAAGTGGGATAACTTCTTCATCATAAGTCCAATGATATTGATTCAACTTCAGGATGATTCTAAACTTATTTATGAGTCTAAATCAAGCTTCTTACATCGTGATTAATTCTGGTTTCATTTGTATCAAGAATAAATTGCCAAATCTCCAAACAGGGCAAACTGGAATCACTTCGGTTAAAAGTGGGATAACTTCTTCATCATAAGTCCAATGATATTGATTCAACTTCAGGATGATTCTACACTTATTTATGAGTCCAAATAAAGCTTCTTACATCGTGATTAATTCTGGTTTTATTTGTATCAAGAAGAAATTACCAAATCTTCAAAAAGGGTAAACTGGAATCACTACGGTTAAAAGTGGGATAACTTCTTCATCATTAGTCCAATGATATTGATTCAACTTCAGGATGATTCTACACTGATTTATTAGTCCAAATCAAGCTTCTTACAACGTGATTCATTCTGGTTTTAATGGTATCAAGAATAAGTTGCCAAATATCCAAAGAGGGCAAACTGGAATCACTTCGGTTAAAAGTGGGATAACTTCTTCATCATAAGTCCAATGATATTGATTCAACTTCAGGGTGATTTTACACTGATTAATGAGTCCAAATCAAGCTTCTTACATCGTGATTCATTCTGGTTTTATTTGTATCAAGATGAAATTGCCAAATCTCCAAACAGGGCAAACTGGAATCACTACTGTTAAAAGTGGGATAACTTCTTCATCATAAGTCCAATGATATTGATTCAACTTCAGGATGATTCTACACTGATTTATGAGTCCAAATCAAGCTTCTTACATCGTGATTCATTCTGGTTTTATTGGTATCAAGAATAAATTCCCAAATCTCCAAACAGGGCAAACTGGAATCACTTCGGTTAAAAGTGGGATAACTTCTTCATCATAACTCCTATGATCTTGAGTCAACTTCAGGGTGATTCGACACTGATTTATGAGTCCAAATCAAGCTTCTTACATCGTGATTCATTCTGGTTTCATTTGTATCAAGAATAAATTGCAAAATCTCCAAAGAGGGCAAACTGGAATCACTTCGGTTAAAAGTGGGATAACTTCTTCACCATAAGTCCAATGATATTGATTCAACTTCAGGATGATTCGACACTGATTTATGAGTCCAAATCAAGCTTCTTACATCGTGATTCATTCTCGTTTTATTAGTATCAAGAAGAAATTGCCAAATCTCCAAACAGAGCAAACTGGAGTCACTACGGTTAAAAGTGGGATAGCTTCTTCATCATAACTCCAATGATATTGATTCAACTTGAGGGTGATTCTACACTGATTAATGAGTCCAAATCAAGCCTCTTACATCGTGATTCATTCTGGTTTTATTTGTATCAAGAAGAAATTGCCAAATCTCCAAACAGGGCAAACTGGAATCACTACGGTTAAAAGTGGGATAACTTCTTCATCATAAGTCCAATGATATTGATTCAACTTCAGGATGATTATAAACTGATTTATGAGTCCAGATCAAGATTCTTACATCGTGATTCATTCTGGTTTTATTAGTATCAAGAATAAATTCCCAAATTTCCAAACAGGGTAAACTGGAATCACTACGGTTAAAAGTGGGATAACTTCTTCATCATAAGTCCAATGATATTGATTCAACTTCAGGATGATTCTAAACTGATTTATGAGTCTAAATCAAGCTTCTTACATCGTGATTCATTCTGGTTTCATTTGTATCAAGAATAAATTGCCAAATCTCCAAACAGGGCAAACTGGAATCACTTCGGTTAAAAGTGGGATAACTTCTTCATCATAAGTCCAATGATATTGATTCAACTTCAGGATGATTCTACACTGATTTATGAGTCCAAATAAAGCTTCTTACATCGTGATTCATTCTGGTTTTATTTGTATCAAGAAGAAATTGCCAAATCTTCAAACAGGACAAACTGGAATCACTACGGTTAAAAGTGGGATAACTTCTTCATCATTAGTCCAATGATATTGATTCAACTTCAGGATGATTCTACACTGATTTATTAGTCCAAATCAAGCTTCTTACAACGTGATTCATTCTGGTTTTAATGGTATCAAGAATAAGTTGCCAAATATCCAAAGAGGGCAAACTGGAATCACTTCGGTTAAAAGTGGGATAACTTCTTCATCATAAGTCAAATGATATTGATTCAACTTCAGGGTGATTCTAAACTGATTAACGAGTCCAAATCAAGCTTCTTACATCGTTATTCATTCTGGTTTTATTAGTATCAAGAATAAATTCCCAAATCTCCAAACAGGGCAAACTGGAATCACTTCGGTTAAACGTGGGATAACTTCTTCATCATAAGTCCAATGATATTGATTCAACTTCAGGATAATTATAAACTGATTTATGAGTCCAGATCAAGCTTCTTACATCGTGATTCATTCTGGTTTTATTTGTATCAACAAGAAATTGCCAAATCTCCAAACAGGGTAAACTGGAATCACTACGGTTAAAAGTGGGATAACTTCTTCATCATAAGTCCAATGATATTGATTCAACTTCAGGATGATTCTACACTGACTTATGAGTCCAAATCAAGCTTCTTACATCGTGATTCATTCTTGTTTTATTTGTATCAATAAGAAATTGTCAAATCTCCAAACATGGCAAACTAGAATCACTTCGGTTAAAAGTGGGATAACTTCTTCATCATAACTCCAATGATATTGATTTAACTTCAGGGTGATTCTACACTGATTAATGAGTCCAAATCAAGCTTCTTTCATCGTGATTCATTCTGGTTTTATTATTATCAAGAATAAATTCCCAAATTTCCAAACAGGGCAAACTGGAATCACTTCGGTTAAAAGTGGGATAACTTCTTCATCATAACTCCTATGATCTTGAGTCAACTTCAGGGTGATTCTACACTGATTTATGAATCCAAATCAAGCTTCTTACATCATGATTCATTCTCGTCTTATTAGTATCAAGAAGAAATTGCTAAATCTCCAAACAGGACAAACTAGAATCACTTCGGTTAAAAGTGGGATAACTTCTTCATCATAACTCCAATGATATTGATTCAACTTCAGGGTGACTCTACATTGATTAATGAGTCCAAATCAAGCTTCTTACATCGTTATTCATTCTGGTTTAATTAGTATCAAAGAATTAAATTTCCAAAAATTTCCAAACAGGGGCAAACTGGAATCACTTTTGTTAAAAGTGGGATAACTTCTTCATCATAAGTCCAATGATATTGATTCAACTTCAGGATGTTTCTAAACTGATTTATGAATCCAGATCAAGTTTCTTACATCGTGATTCATTCTGGTTTTATTTGTATCAAGAATAAATTGCCAAATCTTCAAACAGGGTAAACTGGAATCACTACGGTTAAAAGTGGGATAACTTCTTTATCATAGGTCCAATGATATTGATTCAACTTCAGGATGATTCTACACTGATTATGAGGCCAAATCGAGCTTCTTACATCGTGATTCATTCTGATTTCTATTTGTATCAAGAAAGAAATTGCCAAATCTCCAAACAGGACAAACTGGAATCACTACGGTTAAAAGTGGGATAACTTCTTCATCATAAGTCCAATGATATTGATGCAACTTCAGGATGATTCTACACTAATTTATGAGTCCAAATCAAGCTTCTTACATCGTGATTCTGATGTGATCATGGACCAGTGCA